>DWAJ01000535.1:0-31507 GCA_018238005.1 Eurema mandarina
GCATTCTAGTTTTATCGACAACAAAGTTACAGGGGGTCGAAAATGGCCTGAGTTGCTTCGAGAAAAGGATGGTACGGCCGTGCCGCTTTTTTGCTCGACTTGGTGGGGGCACTGCCGTGCCCCCTGAAAAGTGTTTGCGAAATATAATAAATTGCCTCAAGCGTCTGTGTGTGTGTATGTATTTATTCAGGAGGGAGGGAAAGTTAAGTTTCATACTAACCATAAATTTTCAGTATCGTCGTAGTCTACTGTAATACGTATCTTTAACAGTGACGGTTATTTGACTTTTGAATCTTATTTTAATACTAGCTGTTGCCCGCGACTCCGTCCGCGAGGACTTTCATATAAACTTTGACCCCACCCCTACCCCTCTAATAACCCTTTTTTCCAGTTTAAAAGTAGCCTATGTTTTATCTCAGGCTCTTGACCATCTGTGTAACGAATTTCATTACAATCGGCTTAATAGTTTTGGCGTGAAAGCGTAACAGACAGACAGACACGTATGGATTTATTTATGTAGGGAAGATACTGAAAATGCTTCTAATCGAAACAAATTACAGACAACTTTAACGTTACTTCGCCGTAAGTGTAAAATGACTGTTACAATCAAATTAAGTGCGGCAACACTGACACATCAATCATAGACGGACAGACGATCAATCAATGTGATAATTATTTTGCTGTATTAAATTCGTTGCTGTCAAACGGCAATTTTTTAAAGGAATTTTGTGACTAAATTTTGTTCTTCAGTGAGTGAAGTTTATTAAGTTAAAAGCGATGGTAAGGTATGGCTTTAAAAAAAAATTGAGGTTTTTGTTTAATAGCTTTAAGTTTAGTGACGTCATCGAAATTTGTTACGTTATAGAAAGACACGTATATCTCGGAGAACAGAATACATGCAATGAAACAATATAAGACTAGACAATTAAGCAATAAATAAATACAAATAAAGAAATAAAGAGACAAAAAAGAAAACACGGTGTATTCCTGCAAAATAGGTACCGCTCAGCAATTTTTTTAAAATATAAAACAGGTAAACGAGGAAAAGAGGAACCTGATCGCAAGTAACCACCTCCGCTCATAAGCATTCGCATGTGTTGCCGGCTTTGATTTCAGGAAGGAGTATGGTCTCTTCGCATATGCTATGCTATAAGAGGTGCTTTTGGTATTAACAGCACAAATTCTGATTTTCAGTGACTATTAAAAAGGCTGTTAAAGCTGCTACTGTTAGTTATATATATGTCTTCGCTACATAGTATATGTTATGTTTCTCTGTTCCCATCTCTATATATGCTTAAATTTTTATAACTACGCAGTAGATTATCATGTGGTTTTTTTAATAGATAGAGTGATTTAAGAATGTTTATTTGTATTATACATTCGTTCGCATATCCATACTAATATTATAACTGCGAAAGTAACTCTGTCTGTCTGTCTTTCCATCACGTTAAAACTACTGAAGCGTTTAGAACGAAATTTGGAACAAAGATAGTTTAGAGCCTGGGGAAGGACATATGCTACTTTTTTTTTAATCAGCCCCCAAAAGGTTGCGTGAGGGGTTGGAAGTTTTTGTAATTTTACGCTTTCACAGCCAAACAGAAATTTGGTACACAGATGGTCTATGGCCCATAAAACATAGGCTACTTTTTAACTGAAAAAAAGGGTTATAAGGGGAGAAGGGGGGGTCAAAGTTTATATGAAAGTCCACGCGGATGGAGTCGCGGGCAACAGCTAGTATTATATATGCGAACGAAGCCGGGACGGGTCGCCAGTTTAACTATAAAATAATGTTAACAGTTCATAAGTTCTTTATAAAAATATCGTTTTAAAACAATCTTAGTGTAATAAGAAAATCGTTATCGCAACATTGATCTTACCTTCAATGTTAAACTCTTTTCATTTAAGATCCAATTAATTAGGTTTTTCTAGACTTTCCCTGGATATAAAAATGACTAGATATCTAAATCTAATCTTTAAGGTTTAGGTCTTAGTTATTTAAACCTTTATAATCAAAATAAAAAGTGGAGAAAATGTTTGTTACTAGATAACTTTGATATAAGAATTACATTTAGGATATAGTTTATAATTTTAATCCATATTATAATATTAGTAATGAGCTGTGCCCCGTGGTTTTATTCGCGTAGTTCTCGCTCCCGGGGCAATACCGGTATATAAAGTATCCTATGTGTTATTTGAGGGTATCACCTATCTAGACACAAAATTTCAACTAAATCAGTCCAGCGGTTTTTGCATGAAATAACAACAAACATACATAAATACATACATTCTCACAAACTTATCATTAGGGGACTAGTAGGATAGGCTAAAGGATAGCTAATGTGTTAATTCTTTTTTTTTGACGGGGGGGAAATCCTCTTACGGGTACCGCGTCCTCCTCGGGGGAGAAGGAGGCGGTTATGTCGGCCTCGCCTAAAACCGGCCACTACCGACCAAAACCCACCGGTGTTCCGTCGCGCACCCTTTCGGGGGGCGGACCTGCTGAGGACGCACGAAGCAATCGTCCGCAGAATGTGTTTATTCCTAACCTAACCATCTAGAAAAATAAATCTTTCGTCCGTTTGAACGTAATTGGAGTTGAGTTGCAATTGACAGTGAAATGAATCTACATAATTCGCATTTTCATAAAAGTGTCTCGGACAAAAATTAATTAAGACTGAAAGCAGTTTCTTAAATTGCAATGTTATTCAGATTTTACGTAAACTAAACTGAATTTAGTTATAAAGGAGAAGCTCTTTAAGTCCATCTTGAAAAAGACTACAAGTCCTGTGGTCTTTAGTCGGGTAATTTTTATATAATTTCATAGTAATGTTGTAATGTAATAATAATGAACTAATTTTTTACCAAAAGGTTAAACATAGTGTAGTGTATTCTAGTATAATGGTAAGATGGCATTCGACTGTCGACAGCGGTAGTGTGCGGACGTGCCTAAATACATGTGTCAGTATAAGGTATATGTAGTATTGCTTCTTATACACATAGGTTTAGATAATAATATACAATTTAATAGAGAAAATATTGTATACAATTCCATTCTAATTTAGTAAGATTAATTTTAAGTTTAATGAATATTAGTTGCTTTAAGTTTTTGGGTAACAAGCAAATTTCCGAACCTGCTTCTTCTTGACTGCCTTCCGAAGCGGTGGTAAATATTTTGCAATATGTGTAGCCTAGTTGAATAAAGATGTGTGACTTTGGCTTTAGTACACTCTTTTTGACCAGGATAAAATTATCCTCTGTGTCAATTCTATAATAGGACTCAAACCTAAACTTTAATAGGGCCTGTTAAAACCTCCTTTGTTTATGAAAAATACAAATATTAAACTTAAACTAACCAGCTGTTGAAATAAATTGAGCAGTCTTTGTTAGGAGCTTCATTTAAATGCAAATGGAGGATTTTATTTGGCGACTTTATTATAATAGAACTTTGTTAGTTATTGAGCTTACCTAACTAGGTTGCTAACGTGGTTTTCTCAAGGATTTTCACTATTTGATAACAGGGAAATTCTCATAGAATTGTTTAGGCCTCTGGGAATGGAGTATATATTATGTCGAACTTTTCGATTGTTATTAGTTTACAATTTTTAGTATGTTAATGCAATAATTTTTAATAATTAATATGCAACAAGAAAATAATCCAATATCTTTATACCAATTATTTTTAAAGAGCCTTCACACCATGCAAAGAAAAAAAAAACGAATTACACAATTTTTATTGACTTTGTTGTTCTATTTTTATTACATTTTTTATTTTATTTATGACGTATATGTATACCTATATATGCATATAAGTATCTGTGTATGTATATATATAGTCTGTCACGATATTCAATTTATCTTACACTTCATGATATTTCTTTACTATACTACTATATATTTAAATACTTAATTAGCATATTTGCTGCCTATTGATACGTTTGTATGTTTGTTTTAACAATTTTTTTTATTTATTTTAAGGTTGTTTAATATCACATAGCAACACATTTGTTAATTTACAAAGCGTATTGTGTTTAGCTAAGTATATTTTAAATTCTCAGAGGGCAACACCGTGACGGGGAAGCACCGCTTTGTTTTATGGCATTTCACCTGAATTACCGAGGAAACAAAGGGTTTCGGGATTTGTAATTTATTTTTAAAATACGTTTTAATTAAATACGATTTTCTGAAGCACAGCTTTTGTACAGCTTATTAGACGTAAATATCAATCTTATATGAGTAATGTTTGTCAGTTTGTTAGAGATAATTGTTTAAATATTTTTTAATATATAAAGCTAAAGAATTTGTTTGTTTGTTTGTTTGTTTGAACGCGCTAATTTCAGGAACTTCAGGTCCGAAATGAAAAATTTTAATTTTTTATCAAATAGACAATTTATCGAGGAAGGCTTTAGGCTACATAACATCACGCTGCGACTAATAGAAGCAAAGAAATAATGGAAAAATAAATCGACGGGGACGAAGTCACAAGCAACGGCTAGTCATAAATAAAAGCTTAAGAAGTATACTAATGTTATTAAGGCGTTTGTGATTGTGTGATCGTGTATTTTTGTTACTACTTTACGTCTAAACAGCTGGAGTGATTTGAATGAAATTAAGTATGAAGTTAGCTGACATCCAGGCTGATATCCTGTAGCCTTATTAAAAAAAGATACTTTTAACTTTGTCTTCTGTAGTGGCACAGGGTCTACGTTTTAATGCGGGAATCGACACAGTTTATTTACCCTTATAATTCACAAGTAACACTACGAGGCATAGCTAGTGTTAGCATAAAAAAATGACGAGTCAATTATCAATCCAGCGTAAAAACTAGTTGACCAGTTTTATCTCTAAAATCCGAATGTACCGAAAATATTGAAACTGAAATTCCCTTCAATAATTCACGTCTGAGCCGAACGAGAACATATGTATTTACATGTGTTTGTGTATGTACATATGTGTGTATGTGTGTATACATGTATGTGTGTGTATATCTGTATGTGTGTGTGTGTAAAAGCTCGATTTGTGTCTGTTCATTAAAAATTTTAGCAATTCATGACCGTTCCAACGAACGCCGCTATCGGGACGCCAGAAATACACACATTTCGTAAATGTTCGGGTTTTTTCACGCTCTCGTGTAGGAAACAAAAAAGTGTGGTTTAAATCCTTTTTATACACTAAAATAGTATGTCGGTGTTACCGAAATAGTTAAACTTAATATTCTGAATGGGAAGGTTTGGACGGAAGAGTGGATTTTTGTTAATTTTTCAGGAAAAAAATTACTAGGTAAGGCTTTGGATACAGATTTGAGCCTTGATTAATACAAAGGCTATTTTTATTAACTCTCTATCCACAAACGCACACATACACGTTCAAGCTACAAATAAACAAGAGTACATAAACTCAGATCTGACTCCCTGACAAAAAACCCATAGCTAGTTTTTTTTTAAATATAGACAACCGAGCAGGAGGTGATAGTAATCTACCACCTACAAAATATCTTAAAGCACGACAGCGTTACACACATTTAAAATAGAAAAGAGTTTATTACAAAAGGAAGAAAGATGGTCGAGATTAGAAAAATAAGTCTTCAGTGCGGGACCACTTACCGAACGAAACGCGATGACATTTCATGAGATGCCATTACTTGACGCCGATTTTTTGGTGAGTGGTTCTACCCTGAGCGAAGCTGCCCAGTACAGCCTAATGGCTCTACTACCTATAAAATTGACGGGAGTTTATTAGTTCAGTAAATTGATATTAAATCGGGCAAGATTTGTTTCTTTTCAGAGGAATGTTTCCCTCATTCTTCGACACACTCACACATTAATACAACATAAACAGCACATAAGCTCAGATCTGAATAGTGCTTGATAAATCCACCATAGCTATTTATTGGGGTCCATATCTGTCCGTTGATCGAGATAATGCTGCCAGCGTTTGGTTCGAGCCATCAATTTAGATATTCTGACGCTAATTCGCCGCCTCTAATAGATGTTGCGTTAGTAAATTGCTTTTAGCTGTAAGAGTTTAGAATAGTTACTGCTTAATTAGTGTTCTGTAATTAGCTTGTTCATTTATTATAAAGCTAGCTAAACAGGTGAATTTTATACCACTTATAAACATACTTGTGTAAGTTGTACATAAAACTTCCAGAGAAAAATCAAATCCGAAAAATATTCTGGTAAAAACATTATTACCCATACTGAAAACTATACGTATTGGCAATTTAAGTTGTTGTTTTTTTAATAAATAAAACCTTTTTAGAGCATCCACAAATATTTCAAGATCAAAATAAGCCAGCTTCATATCGTATCGTAGTCGCCTTTTGCTCATTAATTTTAAGTTTTCTTTTTGAGTGTGGCAATTAATGTTAAATGTATAAATAAAAAAAAAGTTTTTGCTGTTAGTTCTTGCTCTAATAAAGTGACCAATATCCACGACGGACTACTACTGAAAATATGGCACGTCTCAAAAGCTTGAGTTGAAAGGGCGAAGTATCAGCTATAGGTGTCCGCCGGGCCAGTGATAAACGAGCTCCATTGTCAATGCCGTCTTATTGTCGCGCGACATCAATCACCCACATTCTACACCTATTTGAATAGCCCTTTAAATATACACTTGGCTGGTTTTCTATTTCATCCATGTTGCTGTTTCATGTGAGGTGTGAGACAGCCTATAGTTGAAGCTAACTATGGTTATCATCAGGTATGTGTTGAGTCTTTAATGTTATCAATTTGATATTACATTTTTTTGGTGTTTCTTATGTCTATTTTGAGGACTGCGTGTTTAAGATATCGTTGAGATTTATTCGGAAGTGGTGCCATTTCATACCTTACCTTATTTGTTCCTGTGGTAACCGCGGTATACATAAGGTTTCCTATTATAAAAGGTAGGGAAAAAGAAAGTAATTAGTATCGGACTCAAATATATTTACCATGAGAAGTGTTCCAGTATTCTACTAAAAACACATGTCACGTGTTAGTACGGGGTCTTTCAACATAACACCAATAGCTAACTGAACCTTGTTTTAGCTTTGAAAAGTTAATTGGATAAGTCCTTCGCTAATAGCAAATTTACGAAGGCGATTCAATCTATCAAACTTATCTTACGACTTACCTTATATAGGCAAAGCATTGTTAGTCTTCAAAGTCTGGAAATCTGGGAAAAATTTGGTTTCAAAGCAATGCAAGTATAGTAAAGAATTAACTTACTTATTCTTCTTTCTTCGTGAAATGGCAGTGTTGCGTTACCACAATTTTGCCCACGTCCAGTTTTGAGTAGATAAAATAAGTTTGAGGGTCGATGCTTAGTTATTTATTTATTTATTTTTTATTAGTATTGTTTTCATCCGTACATACTTATACATATATAATTTTTTTTAATTGTTCTTTATTCTACTGCATTAATTCGCTTTGTTACTTTATATTTTTATATGTAACCTATTGTAAATACTATCTTGGGAGCCTGGGTAAAATATTTTGTCAATCACCTTATTATGGAAATAAATTATTATTATTAGTTATGGCATCAACATGTGCTTCCAATACCAAATCCAAACATTGACCCCAAAGGCATAACTTACATCAGCTTTTATCAGCGTTCATTGACTTGTGAACGAGACGTCGAACAACACTGCAATTACAAGCGAATCTGAGATTAAAGCATCGACTGCAATCTATGAACACGTTTGATGTATGGAGACTTAGTTTCGTCTGACATATCTTTGTTAGTATTAAATGATACCTACCGATATTATACGAATTTGTAGATGTGTTTGAACTTTTCGTACGTGAATTAAATGACAGTACCAAGCGTGAAATAATGGATACTATTCATTGGAAAAGAAAAGTAAATTTTTTATTGTATCTTAAAAGAATCTCATATATCATATTGTATTTTAAAAGATTCTATGTACACGCTATCATGTAGCTACTGTGCGAAATAGATGGCGCTCTATGAAGCTGAAACTCGTTGTGGGTTTCATAAAAATCGTGTAATATCTCTGGCTGTGAAATAATTAATAATGATAATTAATTTATAAGTATAATAGTACTATATAAAATTGTGCTAAACTAATCTGATGGGGCTAAAAAGTGCTAGAGTGTACACACCCACAAGATGGACACACGACCTTGTAAAGGTCGCCGGAAGTCGCTGGATACAGTTTGCCTCCAACCAGTATATGTGTAGATCCAAAGTTCACTGTTCAGCAGTGGGCGTCCTACAGCTACGACGACAATAGAGCCTTTTTTAGAGTAGGAAATCCTATTAAGAATATCACCACCTCCTCGGGACAGAAGGAGGCTGTTATGTCGGAAAGGCCCTACTGACTAAAACCCACCGGTGTTCCATCTCGCACCCACCCGGGGAATGGCTCGAGAGGTCGCTCAAGATAATCTTTTTCGAGCGACGTTGTAGCTTAGTTGATATATTCGATTTTGGCGTTCAAAAATAACAGCCCCAAGGGCGCACAACCAACCAATTATATTATCGACGTATCCGAATCTCAGTAATTGTAATAAATTGGACGAGTAATACGTCAAGACAAAACCCTCGGTGTCCAATTTATCTGGAGCTAGACTAAATTCCGTAGTCTATAAGATTTATAGCCTCATGTTGGCCGGAATTGAATCTGCCTCGAAGTGCGAATACTTGACTATCTCGGCTTAACAGATGCAGTGTTCAGCGTTTGAATACCATCTTAGGACTAAGGCTAGTCTAATTCTTAGCCACTTTTGGAAAAAATCAAATGAAGTATGACTTCTCAAACATTTTAAAAGAAAACGTTTTTGTGAAAGTAGTCTCGCCTAGTGATGATTTTCTATAATATAAAACTGCTAAGTGTAAAACTCGGTAACAGATGAAACGATTTCGATAATTCTTCATTCAGGATATTTCTTAAAGAAGGATCGTTTTTAAACAGAAACAAAATAAAAAATCAATTGACAAAAATGCATAATTTGGAAACGAGATGTAACTTAAAGCCTTTCTTGATAAATTTATCATCTAACACAGATTTTTTTAATTTGAACCAGTAGTTTCTTGATTTCACGCGATCAAACTTGTATAATATTATAGATACATTACAGTCATTCAATATAACAATTTGTTTATATATAAACGCCCTGCGGTTCTCCTCGCATTCATAGTCTTTTGCCCCCAGATTTTCTTCTTGAATCACTCTATCAGATAACAACGATTGCGTAGTTTTAAAGATTTAAGCATTTAGGGACAGACAGAAGACAAATACTTTGTTTAATACTATTTAATTATGATACTAGTATAGTACGCGTCACGAATCTTTAAAAGAAGGTATCGAGGAGACGGCACGGCGCGCGGGGCGCGTGATCGTCGGGTGCGCGAGCGTTGATTGGTTGTTCCAGCCGTGTTGTCTTTCTCGCACCAATACGTCAATTAAGAGCGCGATTCTACCGATGCGCAGCTATTCTCGTCCAGTGCTAAACATAAATGACGCGTACTATACATATGTTTGCAGCGAAAATATAGATATTGATTTTTGTACGCGCGTAATGTGTTTTATAATTCATCCTTATATTCTGTATTCTGACGTTGTTCCAACTTTCGTACGAAACGTCGCTTTTATTAGAGAGCCTCAAATTTAATTCGATAAAACTTTCCTTTCCTTATTTTTACTTGCTTAGCTACAATCAGAATTATCAAAAAAGTTTTTAAACAAAATTTTTAAAGAGACTGAAAGGCAAAAATAATGTAAAATTAATTATTTGGTATAATATTGGGGTTCTTAAAACAAGAATATACATTAATAATTTCGAATTAAATATTTAAAGAAAATTTTGTTGTATCTAATATCAGCCTATTCTCCAAAGGCTTGCACGTCTAAAAATATTAACAAGTTTTTGATAAATTAAATGTTGATCGGTTTATTTTACTTTTAAAAATATGTATATATAATCTCTAGCTAAACCCCGCGATTAAGCCACATTATTACTATTCCCTGGTCAATATCAAGGTTTATTTTAGATTGTCTGTAGTACATTGTAATTAAGTATAATTAATAATAAAAATAAATAAATAAATATTTTCAGGACATACACAGCGCCTAGGACATAAATTCCAAGCTAAGCCGAAGCTTGTGTTATGGCAACTACATAACGGAATAAATTACATATACATACTTTTCTTTTGTTAATACATACATACAATACATAGCAATACCCTAATATTAATAGTACAAATAATAAATAGGTTTAAAAATTGTTTAATTAATCCAGCTCCACAAAAGTTCCTGGGTGGCAATGACCTCTTTCCATCAAGTGGCTTGCCGGCTCGATAGCCCTTTATAAAAAATTAAAATCTACCTACATGCTATTTATCTAAATCCAAAAATAATAAATAATTAGTAAAATTAAGAAATTTGTTTAAAAATTACAAAAAATGGTGTTTATAACATCAGTTCGTAAACAAAGTTGCCGGCTTTAATGTAAGTGTACCCGCAGATAGCTGACAATAATTAATTTACACCGCAATAAATGAGCAAACGAGTCGTAATGAGGTTGGTGTTAATCAAATTATGGACACAATACATTGTAATGAGTAACTCTTGTGTACTGAAAGATATTAATATATATATAGCGGAGCAGATGGACGAAAAGAATAAACAAGAGGGTGAAAACCATTTCAATATTAGTTAATTAGTCGAACCTCCTTGCTTTATTAGAATGTTTAAATTCAAACCTAAAAGAATTGTGTGGAATTTGCCAGTTTCTATAAAAACGTCATTGTAAATTGTGATATTGGATTATTTGTATTGGATTATTATAAGGCGTTATTATGATACTCTGAAGTTTTACTTATTAAGAACCTTAGAAAGAGCCATCATGAAGCAAACAATCACTACCTCGGCATCACTACAACTACTACGACGTCACTCTCTGCGACATATATTTTTTCTGTTTTGTTTTTATTTATTTTACATAAGAGGGGTCAAAGTTGTTGTCCTTTTAATGATAGGTACGTTTTTGAAGGTCCCCAAGTCGTATTTGTTCGGGAACACTACATGCCCAAAATCTTTACGTATAATTTATTTATTTATTTATTTTTATAAAGACCAAACAATATAAATGTTTTTAAAATAACGTCATACTGCGCAGCAGTTTATCGGCGGAAATAGGCTTGTTTTTAAACATTTATGTCTTTTATACTATCAATACAATATCCTAGCTTACCCGTGCCCATTTCATTGGCCACACTGTCCAATCCTTCCTTAATATAGCCTATGACACTCACTCCCCTATAACACTATATAAATCTATATGTATGATATACCTTTTGATAGTGAACGAAACCTTGTAAGTTACCCATAGGTTTTTTCGGACTTGTATCGACCAAAACCCTCTTTGTAGAATTAAGTAACAGAAGTAATTTCATATAATCCATAGAATCCATACTAATATTATAAATGCGTAAGTAACTCGGTCTGTCTGTCTGTCTGTTACGCTTTCACGCCAAAACTACTGAACCGATTGTAATGAAATTTGGTACACAGATGATCTAGAGCCTGAGATAAAAAATAGGCTACTTTTTAACTAAAAAAACGGTTATAAGGGGGAGAAAGGGGAAGTTAAAGTTTCGAGTCGCGGGCAACAGCTAGTTACAAATATAATTAAAAAGTAGTTTAGGATCTTCGCGCATAGTGCCGTAGACGGCTCAGTGCGTTTAGGCCTAACATCATACGCATATATCACATAATATACGAGTATCAGTCATATATAGCATAGTTGTATACAATAGCCGAGTGCTATACACAATAAGTTATAGACATTATGTTAATAACTCACAGGAATTCGATAACGCTATGGAAATCAAACGCGTGCTAGCTTCCGCATGCATAGGCCGCTATGTCATATTAGAGAATTGGGGTCAACTGTTATTGTATACGTACTAATATTATACATCGTTAGAGAGTAAAACAAATTGTACACCAAAATCTTATATAATTTACTAGCTGACCCGGCGAATTTCGTATCGATCTATAATTATGAAATATCAAAAAAAAGAAATGCTAATCTTTTTTTTACATAAGAACCTTCTCCTAATAATAATTCTCCTATGTATTGTATGTATGTATTTACAAAAGAAAAGTATGTATATGTAATTTATTCCGTTATCTAGTTGCCATAACACAAGCTTCGGCTTAGCTTGGAACTAGATGGCGCTGTGTATAATTGTCCTGAAAATATTTATTTATTTATTTATTATTATTTATTTATAGTAGCAAATGATATTAAATATTTTAATTTATTTTATTTCTATCACAAACGCTGTGATGTGGGGTTTACTCACATAGTTCTGGTACCCTTAACTATAGAGGGGTATCAAATATAACATTGTTAACATTTGTACTATATACTCTAATAAACACTTACCAATAAGATCTTTTTTCTCCTCAGCCAATTTCTCTGCAATTTCTTTAGCAATACTCTCTACTGGATCATCAGGTGATACTAACAAGTCAGGCAGTATTCTGGGATTTTGTTTCACTTCCGGAGGCTGATTGCTGTTCACCCTTTTACCTAACCTTAGCTTGACATTAGATCTGTCTGAGAACCTTCTCTTATTGTTTGCTTCATTATTTTCATGATTACTACTAAATACTTTTTTAGATATATAGTTATCATCTAATCTATACTTAATTGTATAATCATAAGATTCTACGCCATATCTACTTTTCTTTGATACATCACATGTCACCATATCTTCTGTTAAAAGGTCTTCCTGTAAAAATAATGCATGTGCTGTTTTGAATTTCTATAATTCCAGTTTTACTCCAAGATAATTAGTGAAATCATTTTAATATAAAAAAAGAGTAGCATTTCCTTTTCAATCAGTTAAGTAATTATTATTTATCTAATAAATCAATAAAACAAAAAGGTGTCAAAGTGCACTTTATAGATTTTTTTAATGGACCATAATTTCTTAGGCTGGTGCTTAATGTCTTTTATAATCTGTACATGACAGATTAAAAAAAAGTAGACAAGGTTGGTATAAATACAGCTAATTTTTATATGTTGGTTGTAGTTACTTTGAAAGTATTCAAATGATATCAACGGCCCAATCAAACTATTACCCCAATTATTTCAAAATCACCTAAAATATAACTTGTTAGAGGTACTTAAAATACCAAATGCAAAATATAATATGCCCTACATACAGAATAAACATTCCTGTAAAAGCTAATAATGAAAACTTCTTCAAATTTACTAATAGTACGAGAGCCCATGACCAAAATTTTTGTCTCATAGCAATACGGCCAAAACCGCATCAAATCGATAAATACGATTATCCTGAACTCGAAAATACCAATATCAGACATTTTCCGCGTAGCGTCGGATCTGACCGAATTTTCTAAATTGTCAAAGAATTTTACCGAACTA
Organism: Eurema mandarina; assembly: GCA_018238005.1. NCBI lineage: Eukaryota > Metazoa > Arthropoda > Insecta > Lepidoptera > Pieridae > Eurema > Eurema mandarina. The sequence continues at coordinate 13,410 of DWAJ01000535.1, forward strand.
CATCATAGCACTATGTCTGATTTGCAGACTGTAGTTGAATGATAGTTCTGAGATACCGGAAACATACGTTTTCAGACGTTAGTGGTGTAGCGCAAACCCGTAAAATCACTTTAAAAAATTAAAAATGAGACAAAAAAAATGTATCATAGCAATATGTCTGAAAATCTTTTTTACTAGTAAATTTTGGTTGTTTGATGCAAACAAAACAATTTTCAGACTGAAATGTGATCGCATTAAATTTTGAGACCGTTTTGAAAATGTTAACAAATTTTACCGATCGGTATCATAGTAATATGTCTGAAAATTGTTGGACATGATAAAATAACTTATGTTGTACATGTGCAAAAAACTTATATCAGACAAATAAAGTGTAGTATAATATGTTTATATAGTATATATTTTTGGGAGTATATGCTACACTTTAAGTGTCTGAAAACAGGTTTTTGGTAATCATGGCAGCAATACTAAAAGTTGAAAAAAAAATTATCTGTATTGCTATGATACAGGTCGGCTAAATTTGTTGACTTTTTCAAAAATGCGCTCGGGCTATATGCTACGCGCAAAATGTCTGAAAACAAACTTTTTCGTAATACAATTATGAAATCTATGTACATTTTCACTATCAGACGTATTGCTATAATACCGACTGTCTTTTTTTTGACACAGCAGAAATGGCCTCCCACGCAGTTGCTACACTTTCGACCGTTACTACACACCTAGTCGGGTTCAGAATCATACAAACTAACGATTTTGTAGGGTTTTTGCCGTATTGCTATGAGACATGGTTTTGGTCATGGGCTCTCGTACTATAACGATTGTTTCTAAGTTTTAATGTATATTTATCAATATTGAAAAAGTATACAGTTTTAAGACTGTTTATTCTAAGGTAATATCACAAATTTTAATACCTGCAAAGCTTGGCACCATATATTGTATTTGTTATTTCGGCCTGACTGAGGTTGTTGGGGGCGTTTTGGTCTCAATTTGGTACGCTTCGCTCGACGTCTGGGCTCATCGTCCGACTCTGAACCAGACGACTCGGCAAAAGAGGCTTCGTCACTTTGCTCATCTTGAATCTGCATGTTAACCAGAGATGGCGGGTTAAAGGCTTCGGGTCGCTCTAGAGGAATATAAGCACCTTCTTCTACATCGGAATCCTCCAACTGAAAAGATAAATAAATTTGTTTTTACACCATTTACGCACCGACTGCTATGACAGCTATGATACAGAAAAATTTCACAAGTAAATTTGATACGAATCTGATATTTCTAAACAGAATTTTATAAATATTTGATAAAGTTACTAAAGGCATTGGTATGAATAACTCCATTAACTTCCAAAATTTAATTGCTTTTGCTATTCAAAATATAGGCCAATAATGGTTTAACCTCGCCATCTTCGCGTTCATGGGCCACTTCTACGTCCAATTCTCCTTCTGTAGTTGACATCATTATCAATAAATGTTTTTAAACGGTAAAAGTAATAGCACATGAAAATTAAAGGTGTATTTATAATTTTTCAACAAAGCGATTACAAAGATGAATCTTTGTAATCGCTTTTCGCTAATATCTGACACTGACATATGATGTCAATTATCACAGAAATAGACAGCGTAAACAAGAAAAACGCCAAAGCATACACAGATTGTAAACAAATTACAAAGCTTCGTTTTTGTGTTTATCAATATTCATATTAACTACGGCAATATTATGTTTAATAACCTTACTTAAAAAATAATCACATAATCCTAGTTTTTCAATTATGCTATTATTCCGCGTTATGAAGAATAATGCTTAACGTTAAATGTTTTAAATACATCTTTCATCTTTTCGAAAAGTACTAAGTAGCGCTTTCAATGGATGCGTGTAATTACATGTGCAGTTCCAGAAAATTAACAAATATTTTTCTTTAACTTAGTGTAATTGAAAAACTAGGAATATTATTATCATTAATGTATAATGTGTTTAGATATTCTTTGTCCACGTCTTCGAGTCTTTCAGGATTATTTCAAGTAGCCATCAATGTCCAAAATGACTTATTTTGCTATCATAAGAATGTTTAAAGGATTTATTTTAAATATTTGTTTTACAAACACATATTGTATCTAAAGAATATCTGTTATTTTATTTATTTTAGCTAAAGCAAATCGATGCAAATTTTTACATAGGCAAAAATAATGTAAATAAATTATGATTGTTTATTTATTTTTAAACTTTATTCCTTTAATTAATTAAGTTTTATTCAGGGCGGCCTTCGAAGTAGTCAGTAAATTAGCGATTCGACCTGTCGATCGCATGTCGATTATAGATGTTCGAATGGCTCGCTTGCCGGCTGAACGACCACCTGAAGATGAATTTGATCCAAGAGATTTTAGAGAACCAAAAGGACCGATTAAGCAAGTATAGTTATTTAAATTTCTTACTAAACGTACAATGTAGGATAAGCTTAAACTGCTGTCTAAGTACATGCTATTATAATAAAATATGTTTGTAAGTTCAGTCTGTTATAACATTTCTTTGGTTCTTTTCAAACTATTAACATCCTATTTTGCTTAGCATACTTTTAATAACTAATTTAACTGTTTCATTGAGTTCAAATTCGGCTTCCAATTAAATTACCTGTTTAAATTTTAGACCTTGGATGGCATATTTTAACCTGATGCGAACTATTTGGGGTGCTGGAGTGTTGGGTTTGCCACTCGCTATTAGTCAGGCCGGCATCATCCTCGGTCCAATAATGACTTCATCGTTAGGTCTACTTATAATGCACGCACATTTGACGTTGGTAAGATTCGTTAAGTACCTACTCTTAGCTAGTTAAAAAGCATAATATATACCTACATGCATAGAAACCTCCTCCTGTTTTTGAAGTCGGTTAAATACATTAAGTTGTGGGTCCTTACGCAACAGTTGCAATTTCATTTTAATTTTTTTAGTAAATTTTCTTAGTTTAAGTTTTAAAACAGTGTTAATAATTTATTATTTATTACTTGATATTAAAATAGTACTTTCATAAGAACTACTTCTTATCGAAACTTAATATCAACAACATAACAATAAACATATTAAAATTGTTACATTTCTTTAAGCTCTGGTGTTTAAATGAAATTAGTCGGCAATTAAGGATTCCCTATATTTCGTATAGATATGGATTCCGAGTAGCATTATTACACGGACCAAGTATATTTCATTGTATTGGTCGTCGAGGCCCGTAAGTGATAAATTATTTTCAGTCTATAGTCTATATGTACAACGATAACATTTTTTTTATTTGTAACGTTAATGCTTGAAGATATCAGATTAATTTAAAAATTAGTTTTGGAATTAATATCTATTTTATTTAGCATTACATATTGTGTATATCTACTGACGTTACTTTGGTTGAGGATATCGTCATAGGATGGGCATAAAAAAATACTATTTTTTTATACCATGAAGTGGTGAGACGAGCTGGACGCATTCCTGATGGAAAGAAAAACGCCAGCCCACAACCAATGCAGTGCTACCCGAAACTTTGCTCTAAAGCCAAACTCCGGACAGGGTGCACTACACCGACCCTCCCCACTTTGAGTCATACGATGTTAAGACTCATTAGCCCAGTAATCTCGCTGGCTACAGTGCCCTTCAGACCGGAGTATTATTACATTTGCTCAATTCAATAGTTTTAAGTCCATTGGGTAAAGGACACTCTGGGCATATTTACAGACTTTACCACGACAACAGGAGTACCTTGGCCACAACTGATCTTTTTATAGAGTTCTCGCATAATCATGCGTAATAAACTAAATAAATATTTTCAGGACATTAATACACAGCGCCATCTAGTTCCAAGCTAAGCCGAAGCTTGTATTATGGCAACTAGATAACGGAATAAATTACATATACAGACTTTTCTTTAGTAAATACATACATAGAATACATAGGAACACCCAGACCCCAGAAAATACAAATGTAAATTACAAATATATTTTTCCGGTGTGGGAATCGAACCCACGACCCTTCGCGAAGAAAGCAGTTGTGTTACCACTGCGCCAATCGGTCGTCAAACTGACAAAAATTAAAGATTTTTTTCGTTTCAGTATGATAATAGCTATTTTTATGCTACTGAGCCAGGCAGGGATTTGTACTGTGTTCGTTATATTCACCACCGATAGTTTGAGAGACGTGAGTTATTACATTATGTACTAGCAGACCTGTGCCCACTTCGTTGGGCATTATGTTTCCTTTTCGGCTTTTTATATAGCCTATGACACTCAGCAATAATGTGGCTTTCTATTGGTGAAAGAATTTTTAAAATCGGTTCAGTGGATCCCGAGATTACCCCTTACAATTTAACAAACACACAATCTTTACTTCTTTATAATATTATCTATTAGTATAGATAGAAAGACAATATTGTAAATGTCTTAGGTATGACTTTTTAATCCTTAATTATAAAGATGAGTATCGTGTTTTCTGTGTATTTGAAAACTTTTTTTTTCTTCTAAAATGTATTAAATCATTATGTAAGTATTATTAAAATTTTAGATAATGGACTGGCCAAACTCTAAGCCGGCAATACTGACGTTGCTGATACCCTACTTGCTTCTCGAATATTTTATGAAGTCCTTGTCAGTTGTGAGCTACATATCCATGCTTGGTAATATTTAATATCTTTACCAAAATTGTATTTAATACTAGCTGTGCCAGCGACTTCGCCCGCGTAGAAAAGTGACTTTGGGCAGCATTTTTGAAAATGCCTAACCCGCGCCAACAAACGTTCAGCAAGTTCAACGTGATTGTTTAAATTGCCATAACTTTTTTATTTATCAACCGATTGACATGAATCAAAGACTAAATGTAAAGTTAAGCTTACCAAAATATATCATTGAAACCCCCATCTAGATAGGATAAGCCTTTTCTGAGATTAGCGTGCACAAACAAACAGACAAACAGACAAAAATTCCAAAAATCATTGTTTTGGATTCTATTGCGTTAATACAGGTCTCCTATAATATTTTTTCTCATATATTTTCCATGTACAGACAGCGACTCGTTACGTTTTTATTATATGTATTGATTGAAATTAGTAACCAAAGAGATTACCTCTTCATTTGAGTATTGGGATCGTAGTGGACATTACAACAAAACACCAATTTCATATGTCACGAACTAATATATGGGTAATTCTCAAGAAATTCCGAAATTCTTGTCCTTGGAGTGTATATATGAAAATCCAACAAAGAAATGGATGTTACTAATAATAATATATCATCTGTAATTTTAAAGATAAATAAACAATTAAACTCAGGAGAGGGTCTCTATAATTTTAAAATTAGATATTCCTGTGATTATGTAGAGCTGCGCAAGAGTTGTTCACTTCATACATAAGAATTCAACGCTCACTTTGTTCAACGATAACCATATCATATAAAGCTTACGTATACTTGTAATAAGCCTTTTTCTATAAAGCTTTAATACTTTTGCTTCACCTTTTTAAGTAGTAGTCCACAAAACAGATTAAAACAAGTATGTCTATTTAAAATAATTTCTAGCAGACTATTATAAATTAATAGATACGTCAGTCGTAACCGCAGTGATGGTTGTAGACCGCAACTCACTTCATTAAGGGGCCAAGCCTTTAACATTACGGGGTATAATTGCTAACATAATATAGCGCTCCCGAATTAGTTTCACGTATTTATTTTTTAACCCTCCTCTTCGCTTACATATATTATGCATTTATTATACATATAAACCTACCTCTTAAATTACTGTTTGTTTTAGAAAAACTGCACGAGATTTTGTTGCGTAGTTTTAAAGATAGAAAAGGCGAGATTTTTTCATACTGACTATATAATCATTACTAGACATTACTTTAGCTAACTGTGATTTCTGACTTGTATATTATACAAATATGTACTTATCCTATCTCATAGATACTACAATTATAAAGTGCTAGCTGTTGCCCGCGACTCCGTCCGCGTGGACTTTCATATAAACTTTGACCCCCCCTCGCCCCCTTATTACACTTACTTATTACTTTTTTCCAGCCAAAAAGTAGCTTATATTTTATCTCAGGCTCTAGACCATCTGTGTACCAAACTTACTCTAATCGGTTCAGTAATTTTAGCGTGACGGAAAGACAGACAGACAGACAGAGTTACTTTCGCATTTATATTATATTATTAGTATAGAAATATGGATTAAAAGTAAAAAATAGTTTGACGCGAGCAAATAGTTATAGAAATTTGAATAAGAGTGTATTATTCTTACTTTTGTAATAACATAAAAATATCATATAAGAAAGAAAATAGAATAATAATTAATTTAAGGAGTTAAAGACAATATATAAAAGTCATTTTTAAAAGTAATTTTTCTCAAGAAAACAAACCCTTAAAAGTTAAAATGTACTCGGATTGTCAAACTGGATGTCCCGAAAACTAGATTATTTTCTGTTTATAACGTTATTATTATAAACCTTTGAAGAATAGTATTTTTAATATACATAAGCTAATATAGTATCTTTATTAATATTTAATATCATGATAAAGAAAGAATGAGTACAAGTATCAAGTGTATCCAAAATTTTTAAAAACTCGAATAACGATTAAAAAATACACGCCTGATGTAATAAAAATTATGGGCATTATTAAAATAAAATACTTTATTACGGATTTAAAGTAATAAAATTAAGGTCTCTGTTCTTAAAACATCGAGACTTAAAATATAATCAATAAATCGCATTTTAAGTATTTTCTTGAATTTACTTTACTTGACACTTAAACTTTGTATTGTTGCTTTTATTATGGAACTGCATTATATTTAAGAAACAAAGAACTATTAAAAATTTCCATATTATCATAATCACGTACTAAAAGGTTTTAAATTTGTATTTAAATATAATATGTAAAACGAATGAAGTATTTTTCAAACTTTTATATGTTTCTTCGATATAAAAGTTTGAGCAACACAGCCCTAAAATACGTTACTCAAACCGCGCCACGTCCAGCTTTATACCATAACACATTAATTGCTTCGATCTCTGATTTTTTTCCACCTTTTTTTACCGAACGAGCACCTGTGCCAGACCCCGCGATGATTCCGATGACTGGTTACTTTTTGGACAAATAAATCCAACGACCCATTCCAATATACACCTTATTAATTTATATTACGGTTGTATTTTCACTGAAATTTTCACAGGCAATGTTTTTTTAAATGTCTTCTTTTTAGACATGGGGTGAGAAGATGAGTTTACTGACAAGCCAAAAGTAAGCAGGTAGAAAATCGATTGTTGATCTCCGCCCGCGCCGGGAATAATAATATGAAGTTGCAGATTGGGGAATTAAACCACGTTTACGACAAATACGTTTTTATCCCATCATAAATAGCGATATCGTCGTAAATCTATCACTATGGTGGCATTGAGTTTTATTTATAGAGAGCCTCTTTGCGCTTATGTTCATGTAAAAAAAAACGATTCAATAAACCTTTATTTAAAGAGATATATCGCATACAAAACCATTTTTATTAGCAGAAAAATAAAGTCACAGTTCATTTCAAATTCTGTTTTAATATTCTTAATATAAACGTATGTATTTCCCGTTAATCCTAAAAGTATATGTCCACACTATTTCATCGGTAAAGAATTGAGATCGTGTCCATAGATACCTACATAGTTACTTATAGCTATGTGGAGCAGTCCAGCGCAGTCTAGCTCAACTCGGCTACGATCCCACGAGCGCAGAAAATTACTGGTATTAAATGAAAATCGCTCGAGATTGCACCTGTGTGCATAAATTGCAATTAGCTGTGATCCAGCGATGCCTGCACCGAACACGAAATTAATTTTATTATTATGTACCATCGTGAAATATGGAGTATCCAAAATTACTTTATCTCACCCCACGATTGAATGCAATTTTCCCTGATTAATTGCTTTTTCGCCTAGCGTGTGATAAATTGAGCTATCCGATCTAATTATTCTTCTGTGAAGATCGGGACTGCTTTTATATACTTGGGAATATTGACCCTTCTTTTATGAATCAAACTAACCAAAGATTGCTACATGGTAATATATATGCATATATTCGAGAAGATAGAGCCTTTGAGAAATCGTTTAATGCATGCTATCCTGGGTAGACATTTACTAAGCGTACTCTCGACTAACCTAACGAAGGGCCACCTGAATACATTCTAAGCAACCTAAGATTGCTTTCTTAATTAATTCCTGGTTGAATAGAAAAGATAAAAAGTTTATACAAGCTATAAAAGTCAATCAGGAAATGTTTTACATGGGAATAAAGTTTAATTCTATTATAAATTTTCAATAACAATCAGCTTTGAATATGTACTTAGCTATCAATATTTTGTTGCAAGAAAATTTTATAGGGTATTAAACAATTTTGTAAATGATTATTTCGTACAGCTTCTACCTCAGTAGCGTTAACAGAAGCTGGATTATGGCAAGTTTTAATCGCTTTACCTTGAGTACTTAATAGTTCCTAGGAATAAGATAAAGTATATATTGTAATAGTTATTATCTGGAGATGAGATAAACGGTATTGTTGTGAGAACTTAATCCGACGTCTGCAAAGTCTGCGATGTTATAATAATAACAGACGCTATATTAAGAAAATGGCTTTCAGTCGTTGTCTGTTGCAATTTCTCGATAATAATAAGTTTGACGTGCGCTTTAGAGTACCTGTATAATACCTCTTACGTGTTATTTTTTTCTATCAAATTCACATTATAGTAATGATAATATCAAGGTATGTTAAGTATATAGCTTATATGTAGAGATGGCTAGGAATTAAACGTGTAAATTTGAATACTATAAATACGACTTAAATTATTTAAATGAGATATAAAAAGCATAATCTCAAACTATGCAAGTGTTTTTATGAATGAAGTAACGACATTGTTAATAACACAATTTGATGGAAACTGTTTGTTATAAAACAGCCTGCGTGTACAAAATTAACCACCGATATTTAACTAAATCACTAAACAGGGTTACGCCATGTTAATAGAATGAATAATTGTTTCGTTAACGATATCTAGTCGAATTTTCCTACAGTACCACAGATAAAATAGACTTTGTTACTCTGTGGTAAGGTTTATTATGGATTGGAGTGTGTATAATGAGTCTACATTGACAGTATCGAGTTTACTCTTAGCAATGGCTTGGCTATGGGTGCTTTGTGCGCGATCCAGCTAGCCACAATTATTTTATAATTAAAATTACGTATTAAAAAATACATCAGCGTAATTGTATATATTAAATAGAGTTAACGTATTTATCAAACGGATTCTGAAGTGATGTTAGTTTTTGTAGACTTTTTTCTCCACAAGATTCTGTCCATAAATATAAATAATTGTAGGTATATGTTTGACATCACTAATGATAGATTTTTATTTGAAAATTCAACGAACATTATAGGTATGCTATAATTTGGTCGGTAATAGAAGTCCGACATACTATTCCAAAAAAAGTTATGTTTATGCTATCGTTATGCTGGAAAACTAATATATCGCCAGAGAATAACCGCCCTGAATATTCATACTCAAATCCTGCCTTAAAGCTTGCTGGCAAATAATACGATGTAGGTAGGTATATATTACAGAATACTTTTTCAAACCAAAAAAGCTATTTCATCGAGGGAAAATAATTGTATTCCATACTATGTATACAATAATTCCTAAAATATCAGTTGCCGAAATCACGTGTACATTCTACTGGTGATACTGGTAATATACACACAAATGTTATTCTACTAAGTTATACAATTGAATTACCCAAATATTAAAAATAAGGTTTGGAATATCAAACAATTTGACATGCATTATAGACATTGTTAAATTATACAAAATTCCCTCGTTTATCGAAGTCGGTGAACGCGAGCCGGATCGCTCACCGATCAGACAGAAGAAAGTATGTCTGGCGAGATGATAGCCTCGCACCGCCCCGACCGGTTCTGCTAAACCCCTTCGTGGTCAGTTTTTGTGTCCCTCCCCCCGCCCGTCCCACACCGGACCCTTCCAGCGACCTCATACAATCGACTTGCCAAATTTTAACCGAAATTTCATTTTAAATACTCCTTTAGTCTACTGACAATCTTAAAAGTTTAAACTTTAATGTATTCATTTAACATTCTTCCAGATGTCATATGTTTAGTAAAGTGATTTATTTCGGCGTCTAGAAGCTTTTTTAAATTCATAGATTTATCATTCATAGTCATTTGCATAGATAGAACAGACTACTAAAACGTTAATAAAACAAGTAGAAATACGGTGTGTTTGATTTAAATAAAACAGAGAGTACTCATAAAGGCAATTTTTAAGTAAAATTATTCTAGCTAGTCTTGTTTTTTACCGGATATGAAAGATTATGTGCATAAAAGCGACAGTCTTAATTATTAAGAGATGATTGTACGCCACACCGCACCGTGACTAGTCATTTATTCTTACTAATATCGTAATATGGTAAACGCGATTTTGAGGATTTCAACGAATTTGTGAGGATGTATGAATGTATGCAGGATGGTTGGCTGAAGCTGGACATGTATGTTCCTTGAAATTAATCATGGGATATGTTTTATCCCTGTATTACGTTCCGTGGCAAGAGACTACTAAATTTATAAGACACAAACATTTTTAAATTACATACAATAATTAAACTGCAGGTCTTTTTTTCGATGATTGCTTATTTTTGCCTAGAGCGCCATCTTTCATTTACTTTATGTACTAGCACTTTTTCCAAATCAACTAAATAGTCCATTTTATAGGATTATATTACATTTTATTAATTATATACATTAACTGAACTATTGTTTTGGCTTTCGTACGATAAACAGGTTACTTATTACTTACCCCCTTAAAAGATTATTCTCGATTGTCAATAATATATGAATAGTGTACTAATACCCTAAAACCATAAACAAGAAAACTCATTTCACACGAACGTCAAAATTGTATCCTTCATCCTTAGATCCGTGTCAATAATGTCTTTTTGACGTGATTTGCCGATTATTTATCCGAAATTTTTCCTTTTTTTAATAATGGGAGCCTCTCAAAGTACACGAAAATTAAGTGTAGACAATGAAAATGCTATTCAAGTGTCCCAAGAAGCGTTAGACCGAATACAATCTCAGTTGTCCGCAAAAGTAAATATTTTTCTGAATTACATAATTTAAATCAATGTCAAGTGAATTAAACATACATAAAATGTTTTTTGTAATATATTTGTAAATTCCTTATATTCAACACTATTCATTTTATTGGAAATCAATATAGAAGCGAAACTCGCTTTCATACTTGCTTAGTCAAAAGAGGTTAAAACATAGGTAGTGCATCTGTATACAACATTTTAAAAGCGAAAAAAAACATGAACCAACATTAATATAAATAGCGTCCTGGTTGCATTGTATAACTTTTATATATTAACTAATGTAAATGTAATCATAAAATTTACTATTCGATCATTTTACTTTCAGCAACCTGAAAATAATAACCAGCCAGCTCCTCCTCCACCACAATATGCCCCACCACCCCCAGCTTATGACTCACAAAAGAGACAAGATGCAGCTGCGGAGGAAGCATACTGGGCTCGTCGGATCGAAAACTTAAAACGAGCACATGAAAAAATTAATAGTGGCATGGTTGTGGAGTATCAAAAAACATTAAAGGAAGCGAATGAGCTATTTGAAATGGTTCAAGCTGACAAAATCGCAAATAAACTGCCTCCATGTCAGGAAGAGAAAGCAAAGGTATTTTTTATAACTATTGAATGTTAAGTAAAGCCTCAATTTTCATTTATATCTTGAGGATTGTTAAATAAATTATTCAATTGCTTTATAGAGGATATTAGCTAATACATAATTATTTGAAACCTGAGGAGTTATTAGAATCAGAAGCAAGACTTAACAATTAGATATAGATTCAAAATTTCCAAATCTTACAAGATCCAATATTATTTTATCTACACTAAGACATTTTTATATATCTTAATTTTTTTAATGCAATTAAATTAATAGTTAGAATAACTATTATTATATAAAATGTGCATGCAAAATCGAGCTAACCAGTTGATAACTTGACCTCACTTCTCAGCCATCTTAAGCTTTATGTTTCTATATGAAATTGTTGAACAAAGTGAAGCCTTACAAAATATAACGACACTACGCCACGATGGCATTAAAATAAAATATAGCATTCTGTACATAATGTAATATTAATTTCAGGTTCTTGAATGCTACAGTACAAATCCCAACAAATCACTCTTGTGTTCAGTGCTAGTAAGTGAATTTAATGACTGTGTTTGCAAGAGTAGGATCGCAGCGGTAACCGCAAGTTCTTGAACATCTGTACATACTTCTTAGAAACTGATAAATCCATGCAATAAATACAATCAGTGTTGTAATGTTTGGGCAACATACGTAGATATATTACTATTATTGATGTATGAATAAACTGTTAATTTATATGTATTGGTTTTATTTATGATTACTCATTATTTTTAAAGCAATTAGGTAGTAAGACATATTTTTAATTTTAATGTGAATTATTTTTAGTAAATATAGGGTTTAACATATTTTAAACTAGCTTGTTAAATAAATCAATTTAAAAAAAATAAATTAATATGTGTATGATTAATTATAGTTAATTACAGTTTTATGGACAGATAGTAAATACTTTTTAACAATGTAAAGAGAATAATATGTCACTGTTTTGTTTAGCTGTCACATACATTTATTACGTCATCTAATGTTAATATTATGTCAAATCAATAATAATTTACAGGTATCTAGACTGAGTGACAGTGATAACATGGACGCTCTTAAGCGTCGCCATGACGACACTAACAATTTCAATTTACGTATTTCATATAGTTACTTGCATAAGTTCGATTTATTTCGAAAATAATGGCTAATAAAGATGATAAAGACAAGCCACCCGAGGAAAAGAAACGCAGAACCTCTGTACCCTGGTTTTCCTGAATTAGCTCGATCAGATGTCAGTATTTTTCCAAGTTACACGAAGTTGGGCCTAGCATAGTAAGTATTTACGGAGAAAATAATTACACTAGTTTTTACTGATAATCCAGTAGCCTCTAATAAAAATGTCATATATCATTTTAAAGCCGCGTAGTATGCCGCCATCGCTACCATTGGGCCAAAGTCGCGCAACGCAAGCAATTCATGAGTGAACTACACAGCTTTGAGAGACTTCAATCAAACGCACTAGACGGTGTCAGGGTTCACAGAGAATTCTCTCAAGGAATCCTCTCCCATAAGATACCACCACGCCGCTATGTTCAGAAATTAACCCCCGACCCATTAACTATGAATCAAAGGATGAGAGTTGAAGAAATTATTAGTGGAAGAGTAAACTTTGCAAAAAAGTAACAATCGCAATTTTAATTAGTAAATACTAAATACCATTAAAACATTTAAAAAATGATTTATTGATATGATTCATTCTGAAAAAAAATGTTTTTAGAATATGAGTTTACGTTTAACATGAAATAATTATAATCACATGAAAAAATTGTTTTATTTTCCTTAAATATAAAAGCAAATTTGTATTGTAATAATTTTTAACATCAACCGTCAACACTGTTTGCTTCACCCAACTTCTTTTTCTTCTTCAATTTCTTACTCTTTTCAACGTTACTCTGTAAATAGTGTGCTTCTTTCTTCGCCTGTGATATTTCTGCCCTTAATCTCTGCTTCATAGCAGCCTTCTCATAAGCTAGACGCTCACTCAAATGTATCCATTTAAATCTAGGGATATACTTAATGTTCCAAATCATATCATAGTATCTAGATTTTTTTCTGGTACCAATTTTCGTGTTGTTAAGATTAGCAGCGACAGCCTTTGCAACTTTCTTCTTTTGAAATTCAACCCAACCTTCCGTAAACTGATTGGGTACACGTTTCCGTTTTTCTCCTGGTTCTACAAATATATTGGAATGATAAAATATAACCATAGAGTATGTAATTAAACAATAATACAGTATAACCTCAAAACTTACTTGCACTAGATTGTAAGTAGACTCTACCAACGTCGCCAAACTCGCTAAAGATTTCTCTAATTTTCGCTACATTCATATACGGCGGTATTGTGGAAAGGTAAACAATCCCACGCTTTCTGGTCTTCTTTTTTAACAATTTACCTGAATCTGATCCTATAGATGTGCTTTCCATACTATTTTCATTTTGAAAATCACATTCAGATCCATTTTCTGGAACTCTGTCTACTTCCTCTGACGGCATTATGGAATTGGTAGTAATAAGTAAACAACTGTTATTATTTATTGAATAAGATGGTATGTGATTTAACAAAAAAGTTTTTTAGACTACACCGATAAACACGGCCACATGACTTTGACAGTATGTGAGTATGACAACTTTTTTTATGACAGTGACTGTTAGTCTTTTTTTGTAAGTTAATAAAAAACAACAAAGTATCCGACTACCGTATACTGTACCATATTCAAACTTTAAGGCAAATAAATAATTTGCTTGGCACAAAGTAAAGATATTGCAATACTTATTTTCATTTAGCAGATAGAAATGATTTATAGTTATTTTATAATTTTGAAGTCAGTACCTTGTACATCTTCTCGATTAACTATGATTAGCCATCGGTGATTAACTTCTAAAAAGTGGTGATTATATATTTTTTTTTTGTTGGTTCGCCGTTTAATTAGGTATTGCATTTTAATAATCAATTATCTTTTAACAACGTAGTGATGCATACTCTTTGCCAGAGTCTGGCTATTTATCAAAATTAATATCAATAATCATTGTCAAGTGTCAACTTAACAGTTGTGACGTGCTTGATAGCAAAGTGCAAACATCAATAATATTATTATATTATACGTAAAAGCATTTTAAGCATAACAATTTATTAATTTATTTGTCACTCGACATTAAATTTATCAATTGAATATTTCTAAAATCCATATTTATTTGGTTCTCCAATATTTAGTGTTTAATAAGTGTCAAGTTTCAAGCTTATTTCATAATGGGTTGTGATGGTGGGACTATTCCACGACGCGATGAACTTGTGAGATTGAAAAAGAAGCCAGAACAGGTGAATTTTTTAAGATATATATATTAGATTATTAGAAATTTATTATAAAAGTCTTATATTTACTAATTAAAAAATCAATCGTTCCAGAAAGACAAAGACGCGGAGCGTTCTTTTAAATGGCGAAATTGCGCTTTATCTCAGCAACCGTTGCAAGAGCCGATTGTGGCGTGTGGCCTCGGGCGGTTGTACAGCAAGAGTTCGGTGTTGGAGGCATTACTTGACAAGGAAACTAAACCAGAATCTATAACTCACATAAAGAATCTCAAGGTCTGGAATACAATTACTGTTTCCATACTATTATAAGATGTCAATTTTCTTTACTAAATTATGACGTCATTGATATAATTTTTAATTTTACAATGAATTCTTTACAGTTTACACTTTTCTTTTATTGTTTAACCACAATTTTTATGTTTTTATTGATTATATGTTGTAAAAAACTAATAAAAAGCCTTATTTTGTCTGTTTTAGGATATCAAAGACCTAAAACTTACAAAGAACCCTGCATACAAAAACACGGAACACACAGATGGAGCAGTAGAGGGTAGTGCTCCTTACATCTGTCCAATCAGTGGCCTGGAGATGACTGGCAAATTTCGCTTCATATTTCTGTGGAGCTGTGGATGTGTACTTGCTGAACGGGCATTGAAAGAAGTCAGACAGAATCTATGTCATATGGTGTGTTGCAACTCAATTATTTTATGTTATAATCTGTATATGCTTAAAAAATCACACAATTTTAAATTCTATAACTATGTTTTAATTTTATTACTTTCATTTATACTACCTTTTTATATTATATTCATCCCTCATTAAAAAAAAAATCACCAATTCTAATATGCTAAAATTAAAAAAAAAACTAACTAACAATAAAATAAATTTTCAGTGCCAGCAACCCTTTACCGATAATGACGTCATAGTACTTAATGGAACTGAAGAAGATATTGAAAAGCTCAAAGAGAAGATGGTTACTAGAGTAGCTAGTAGAAAGACGAAGAAATCGAAGGCAGAGAAGGTTGAAATTAAGACTGAACCAGAGGCTGGTAGTTCAACATCAGACGTAAAACCTGAAGCTAGCAGCAGTGATATCAAAATTGAAGATTGTAAGCCAGGAAGTAGCCAAGTCAAGAAAGAGGCTGATACTATACCGCTTTCATTACCAAAGTTCAACCCAAATAAACAGACTAGAGGGCATTTTGGATCTTCGAAAAGGGCACATTCAAATGGTCTACAGACAGACCCATCATATAAGAAAACAAAGAAAGAATACAGTATAGCTAAAGATCCTCAGACGAGTGAAGTTTATAAATCAATATTTACATCACACAAAAGTGATCAGGAACAGAAAAGAGCTCACTGGGTCACATACAATCCTTTTTACAACTAAGTTTTGACATTACTTTAAAAGTGCACTTCGAAACTTATTCAATTAATGAATATTTTAAATCTAATGATTAGTTAAATAAAATATTAAACTATATTTTTATTTTTTATTTTAGTAAATATTGCACATAATTGGAATGTTAAGACTAACTTATTTTACGAAAGATACAATTATTTTTTGTGCAGCTGGAAATAAATAAGTGGAGTTAGACAGTACAAGATGTATCCATTGATATTCATTGAATGTATAGACAATGAATACTTCATGGCTTTTATTTTTCAATGCAGCAACATCTACACAATACACATACAATAACCATTACACAAGCTCTGCATAGCTAAGCTATGCTAAGCTTGTGTAATGGCAAAAAGATGACCGATAAATTACACAAACATAAAGTATGTCTGTATCTTTTCTCTCCTGCAAAAATTTAAATATTCAGTGTAGGGATCGAACCTACTTCTTTGCCTTTTGTACCTCCTTGGCACAAAAGGCAATTATGTTACCACTGCTTTAAGTGGTTGCAAATTCTAACATCTAAATACATTAATAAATTATAAATACTTTCAGAGATCAAAGTTGTTAAATCTTATAATACTTAGCTATTTTGTTTATATCTATAGGGTGTAGAAGACTTCATTCCGAAAACTGAAACCCTTGTTAGAAACCCTGCTTACTGCATATGACTTGATCCTGACACAGGTTTTTTTTTTTATTTTAATGTTTTTAATTTAATACCTGTTTTCCGACCAGCTATGTATAGCTACGCCCAGCGCACGAAACGCGTGCGCGAGAATCATTACCCGAGAAGTTGTTTAAAATACATTACTGTATTTTTAATTTTATTATTTCGTGGCATTATTAAAAAAAGACATTCCTGCACTAAATATTAAAATAAACTTACCGGATCTATAAAAGTAAAAAATATACAAAATTGAAACCTAATATTTTATGGTTATTTAACTTCAGATTTATTATCTATGCAAGTTATCGGAATTAAGCCTTTCACACCCAGTATTAAAATTGTAGACTAATGTTAAAACTACACTCTAAAGTAAAAAATACTTTATAACAGAAACTAATAAAATTAACAACACTTATTCCTAAGGTGGTTGTATGGAATAAATAAATAAATATTTTATTTAAAAATAACATAATTTCAACAAATTAAATTGCAGTTGTGCTAAAAATCTTGTACTCAAAACCTTAATTAACTCTTTTTCTGAGTAAATTTAAAACTATTATTCTTTATACTATTATTTAAAAGATTTCAAAGTTCAAACTGCAACATCATTCTGTACAGATGCTAAGGTGGCCTCTATGATAAGATTGAAGTCCAATTCGTTGAGGCTGGCTTTGGCCGTAAGCAGGTCCAAGAAAGTGTCCAACGGAGATAATCGTTCGCCTGATGGAAGAGCTGCGATACCTATAAAGTGACGATACATATTATTTTATTTACTTTTTTATTTTTTTTATAATTGTCCTGATTTTAAAAAGGATTTAAGCAAAGACCATGTAAAAATTACTGAATCAGGGCATGAGATGCCCGCCCGTGGTCGCGCGGCACTGTCAGTGTCACTGCCACTCACCGGTGTCGCGCACGGGGCGGTGCGGCGCGTGGTCGCGCGCGGGC
>DWAJ01000536.1:0-31485 GCA_018238005.1 Eurema mandarina
GCTATCTATTGGTGAAAGATTTTTTTAAATCGGTTTAGTAGATCCCGAGATTACCCCTTACAATTTAACAAACACACAAACTTCTTTATAATATTAGTATAGATAAATGTATCTGATATCGGGCTAATGAGTCTTAACATCTGATGACTCAAAGTGGGGACCGTCGGTGTAGTGCACCCCTGCCCGGAGTTGGGCTTTATAGCAAAGTTCCGGGTAGCACTACATTGGCTATGGGGTGGCGTTGTTAATCTTACTATCAGGAGTGCGTCCAGCTCGTCTCCCCTCTTCATATTATAAAAAAAATACTATTAGTATTGAATAGGTTACTCAGTTAAGGCTTTCACGCAAAAACTACTCAATGGATTTGACTGATTTTCCGCATGCAGTTTGATTAGACCCTGGGCTATGACATAGGTGACTTTATATCGCGGTATTGTCCCGGGAACGGAAACTAGTCATATAAAACCGCGGGCACGTCCAATAATAAATAAACACAGTGCATTACTTGATAAAACTCCGTTGTAAACGTTCTGTCGTATCTCGCCCTTAATCTGAAGCTTTTGCATAGAAACCGCTACGAGTATAAACAGTGCCTATGCAAGTGCGTAATGACAAAATATCCCGTTGCTCTGTATTTATCGTTGACGCTCGTTGCATTATAAATTGTAATTTAACGGTCCGATGTTGTTATTATATGGTATTCTTACGTTTTTGTTAAGTTAAAATATATTTTTAATTTGCTCAACAAATATAGATAATAGGACGATAACATTAAATTATGAGGCATTACCTCACTCAGTTGTCTGGGAAAAATCAGTAATTATTTTTGGCATTAGTATTTTCTTCACACAAAAAAGCATATCCTACATTTCTCGAAAATATTATACACTTCTTAAATAGAAGGTTGAATGGATAAAGGCTTTACATTTTCGTTTGCTTTTAAATTTTTCGCCCTCATTTTGATGTAGGTATTTTATTAGCTCGTCTGAGCTACCACTACTATCGATTCCAACTTCTTTCGCTTTTTTCAAGTTTGAAGAAACATTTACGTATGAGCCGTAGAATTATGGTATCAGGATTAATAACTTACTGTATATTTTAGTTAAACGAGAATACTATGTCATATACCAACATATATTAAAATATGTGTGTAGTATTAAAATTTGGTCGTAAAGATCTATAACTGGCCAAAAGCTTTGCGCAAACAGGCCATCGGTTATTTATCATCGCGATATAAATAAATGCTGTCGTGACCTATTTGTGGTTAGCCGAGTTTGTTAAACATTTAGTTCCTTACACCATCGGACTATTGCTACCTTATATGTTTATCTAGTATTTTTAATCGACATAAAAAAATATTATGAGACGGAACCGAGTCAACGAAAAAAGCAGTGGAAATCCATGTACCTAACAATGATTTTTATATGTACTACTATTTGAACTTTAAATCAAAATTAAATAAACTTCTGATCCACCACCATAACTAGTGATCAAACTGCACACGGTGTGCATATTTAATTTAAAATCGGTTCAGTAATTTAAGAGTTAATCGAAGACAAACAATGTGACACGTAATTTATAAAGGTAGGTATATTAAGATATAATATCATATCATAGCTGGGAAGATTATATAAAGATTAACAGGCATGTAATATACACCCTATACTAACGAATAGGATATAGCGAGTAATACGGTACCTATAGTAGCTTAAAATTTTAACGGGCAAGCTTCGCAAATTTTTATAGCTATATAAAATAGTGCCCCGACAGTTTGACTTTAGTGCGTTTAGTAATGGCGCATTGTGATAATATTTTACGTGTTTCCTCGAACGCCGTCCTCGACGCTTCTACGAATGAGAGCTTATATCTCCATCCAATGGAGATTTCGACGAACTATTAATTAGGATTAGGATCTGTTAATATGTTTATAATACACCGCGTCGTTCCACATGTGTTTTCGAATCTCGACCTTTGAACCCCGATAACCCTTTTATATCGGTACCAAATCTCATCAAAATTGATTCAGCAGTTTTAACGTAAAAGTGATGTAGGTAACCAGACGGATATAATTTTCTTGAATTAAAAAGAAGAGATGGTTTTTGGTCAAAATAAAAACCTTAAAAATAAGTTAATTACAGTCGTAAATTGTCTATACAAAATAAAGACCTTATTATTGTATAATAGGAGCTCTTTTATACGTTAATGTACTAGCCATCAACTAATGAGGATTGACAGATAGTATAGTATAGTATATAAAAACCAATCAGAAATAATAACCCTTTGTTCAATCCTATAGAATCAACCAATTCACAGAACAAATTATCATAATTGTATGCGTAAAAAAATCAATTATAAACTAACAATTAAAATTCTGAACGGGCAATGTCACATAATAGGAGCTAGCTGATTTGGTATGGGCATAATTATCGAGACGCCATAGAAGTGGTATTAGTTGTTTTGTTTGGAAAAATACGTCTATGCGTTCAATTTCTAGAAATTCTTATTAAGGTATCTCACATCCTTATCAATTATAATGAATCAATTTTTTTTAATTAGTATAATAGGCTTTATTTGCGGAAGCTATAATGTCTGAAGCTATGATGTAGAATCTTCTTCAGAACTAAGAGGATACTCGATTCGTCGAACCACTGTTTAACCATTGAGTCGTATTCGTTTCGAAGTTCTTTAATCGTATATATTCTAGACACGTATGCGTATATATATCGTATATATCATAAGCGCGAGTCAGAGCTCGGCGCATTAGTAGCGATTGCTAAATACTTAGTTTAAATATACATTCATTCCATTACATTCCTGGTTTTTCTAACTGAGTTGAAAAGCGCTTTCTGTGACAGAATGCCTGACGCTGAATGTTCCAATTACAGCAACGCCGTTGGCGCACTCTACTGGTGGATTTGCAAACTAATTTAACACGTTTCTATTAGCTTCGGCATAATTCGACAATTTGCGGCACTGAGCTGAATTCTGCTCTGTAATAGTCAGGATTTATTCCACTCAGTTTAAACTAGTCATAAATAAAAGGACTAAATAAATCTATCAAGCTATTGTTGTATGTGTTGAAGTTGTTCCTGAAGCGGCAACAAAAAGATCAGAATCAAACAATAAACGAACGCGATTCTTATGATTACACGACTATTATGATTGTAATATTATTGTTAACCCACAATATGATTTTATCAGATCCAACGCCAACCTTGGCATCCTCATCCAATATGGCTGCATTTTAATGAGTCCCGTCTGACGATCATGAAACTCCTGTATATAAACATAAGTAGTATATAAAAGTTTCTTATAAGTCCTGATTGTATTATGTAGCCTATGATAAAACAAAATTTCAATCAGCATCTTAATAGTTCCAGATACCAAAACGTTTACACATTAAAGCTGAAAAGCACAAAATAAAGATTTAGAACAGAAATTTAAAAAAGATAATCAAACAAATGATCTAAAACCTAACCTATTAGAGCATAATTAAGAAAAATACAACGTTAAGTTAGCAACATAATAATAATTATATCAATTGTAGCAAATTACAATGAGGAAAATCACATTTGATTACTCAGAGGATATTGTTATAAAATAAAGGATATGGTTGGATACGAATATAGACAAACTATATTTTATTATTTACTAGCTGCTGCCGGCGACTCCGTCCGCGTGGAGTATATAAACTTGGACCCCCTTATAACCCTTTTTTCCAGTTAAAAAGTAGCTTATGTTTTATCGCAGGCTCTAGACCATCTGTGTACCAAATTTAATTACAATCGGTTTAGCGGTTTGGCCGTGAAAGAGTAAAATTATAAAAAGTTTCAACCCCTTGCGCAACCTTTTGGGGGTTGATTAGTATAGACTAGCTGTGTCCCGCAGTTTTACCCGCGTAGTTCCCGTTCCCGGGGCAATACCGGGATGTAAGTTATCCTATCTTTTAAGTTGGATCAAACTTTAAAATCGATAAAAATTTAAAATCGATTCAGTAGTTTAGGAGTCAATCGCGGACAAATAACGTTACACGTAATTTTATATATTATATTAATATAAGAGGTAAATGATATTTTGCGAAAACATTATTCTGTCAAAGGACTTACGTTAGGTCTTTATTTAGGTCATTTCCATATACAATAAAATGTGTATACACTCACGAATCTCTGAAGAGTATGAGTGTTACCAGATATAAATATGATTTCAGGGCATCTGATTTACGAGATCGAAAATACGATAAAGGAAGTGAAATCACTTTGATTTATTTTTCATACCAATTCAGTGTCGGTAACGAATCGATTTGTTATTTATTAGGTGATCTTAATTTAAGGGGGTAAGTGTTATGTTCGTCTGTTTGAATGCGCCTGAGTCATAAGTAATACGTGGATAAGCTACGGAATTTCCGTGGAAATATTCCCCTTTGTTCTATAACATCAATGCTTTGATTCAAGATTGAATGCGAATTAGGTTTAAATATATGTATAGAGATAGTTTTCTGAAATATATACTATAATCTCTCTATTTGTGTAAAACCCAACCCATTTTTTAATGTCTTATTATTCATTCTGACAAGAGACATTTTTTTCCAAAAGACCCCAATAAAATTGGAAAGCTATTATCGAGTTATGGGCACTGGAACAAACTCGACGCTTAAAGACGAAGACTATAGATTTTTACTTTCTAGTTCATATAAAAACCAAACTAACGATGTGCGAACCCACATCAATACTATTAGCAAAGAGTTCACTCAAAAATTCGCTTTGAAGCAATAAAAGGGTTTAAATTAAATCTAACACTATCAGATCTGTAATTGAGGGCTTTGCATGCGGGCTTGTTAACATACAATTGAATATAATTGGAAATTGCGTTGAATTTTTCCTCTAAAACAGTTGAAACACTGATATTGAAAATGGAAAAATATTTTTGCATATTTTACAGATAGACAGACAGCAAAGCTTAATAGTATGAATTCCTCTATCATAATTATTAATAGGCAGAGGTTACTGGTATACTGGTACCTACTAGGCCAGTGATGAGCCAATAAAAACTTTACTATAGTTTCTACGCTGAAACAAAACATAAAATTGGTAACACAGTGTTTGTTTTCAACGAGAGTGTGCGTCATTTTGTTTATCGCTTCACGGCACACTTGCTGAGTACTTCTCAAATTGTGAAATGCGCTTAAATTCTCTAAATACTTCTGCCTAAGACGTAAATACATAAAATAAATAATACTTTTACTAAAGTTATAATATTTTCATTTTAGATTCATGGTAGTAATGAAATGCTAGAGAAAAACATTTGAATGGAAAAATATCACCTAATGACTAACCAAAGCGACATATATTTTAAAATTACTACTAAGCTGTTGATGTAAATTGTAGATCCGTGCTAAATGAGATAGTTATATGAGATCTATGGTTTCAAAGAAAGGATTCTGTCGTGAACTGTGATGGTGGAATATTGGGGTTATAATCTGACATAACATGCTGTCATCTTCCCGGGATCTTTTCGATCTTTCTTCATTCAAATTCTACTATTAAAATCTTATATGTTTTTCTCCTTTATTAAAAGAATATTTTGTAAGTTTCTTTCTCAATCAATTTTAGTTTAACAACAAACAAGAAACAGAACATTTGAAGCGTGGCAAACAATTGTTTTATGTTTACTAGCGTCCGTGCGTTTAGCGGGTCGTATAAATTAATAGCTTCGAAGATATATATGTTTTGACTTTTGAGATCTATTACTAGACTTTTTATATATCTGTAAAAATATACGAACAGAATTTGCGTCTTAGCTATTGTTAAACCAAAAATATGTTGAATATAATTGTTTTATTTGTGAAAATCGTTTTGATTCTTGGTCCAATTTTTGACCAAATATTTGTTTTGCACACACATGGATAAACGATAGTGCAAATCCAAACTAAACTTCTAAATATATGTATGACGCCGAGGAAATCTATTTTCACAATTATATTAGTTCCATTCAGTTTAATTTAGCATAAAATTAAAGGAATGTTACAGCTAACACCGGATGAGCTAAATTGGGTCCGATACAAATCTGTCTTCCCGAACGTTTGATCGTCATACGACAGGTCTTGAATGTATGCAGACTATTTTGAAAGCTTTGCAGCTGTATACGACTTTATAAAAATAAATATGTATTTGGAAACAAATAAGCATGTGAAAAGATCAAGATGCAAGGGATGATTCTTTATCAAACGAAAAACTGACTGAACTTTAAGCTTCATTAATTGGATGTCAAGAAGTAGTACACAAAAGTCTTCTGGTGTATAAGATCAGAAACAGAACTATCTAGGTTTTATGTCACTAAGTGCTGGTAGAGTACAGTGTATTTTAATAATATTTACTAAGTATCTGAGACAAACTACTTACTTTTACCTAAAGTTCTCAGTTGACCGCACCAGTTAGTTAAATATCATATATTCAACATTGCAAAACATCTTAATACTATAAGAGATTACGTTTAATTGTATTCTTTGTATTATAAAATTATCTTATTTTGTCGTTAAGCCAAATTTATAGTATTCCAAAGTGCAAAGACGATTTATAACTTTTGACGTGACGATACATTTTTGTAGCTAACTGAACGTATGTACGACATAGCACAATGTGATTGGTTTTTTCATGTTTACCCCAATTCGTGATCCTATAATCGTTTGTGATTAGAACCCGTTAGTGGGGCAAAAAATTTGTTCAGTACCTTCCCACATTATCAATGGTTTTGGCAAGACGTTTATCGTATACTTGAAGTATGTGGAACACCTGCGGAGTTTTTGTAGCAACATGACTTTGATATAGGGATGTTATATTCAGTTCATGTTTGAACAAAAAAATGTTAGCATCAAACGGCTCTATCGTGATATTCTTGTTTCTATTACGTTAGAATACTATATGCAGTATAGCATAAAAATATTTAAACATAGATTTAAAAGGTCTTAACTACCAACTGTGCTTTTGCAAATGATTATTTATTATGTTTGTTAACTGGCGATCCAGTTCCAAATTTTCTTAGTACTTCTTGGTATAGGATGAATGACAAAAAATATCGTATACACTATACAGTATACACTTATGTCTATAATATCAATGTGTATTGAATAATAATAGTACATATTACATGATCATTATATCTAATGGTCGTCTCTAAATAATTAAATTAATGAACTTCCAAGTTCGATGTAAATAAGATCACGTGTGTTATAACCTCACTAACTATAGCTTCGTTTCTATTTTTTTGTATAACGGTAAGCGGATTGACGCAGGTAGGCACGGCTGCGCATGCGCCGCGGTCCCGCTGATCGGAGGCTACGCTATAGTATACTTATACAGTTATACTTTACATTTTAATATTTGAGAGGGTGAAGTTTGTATCATATTTAGTTCGTATGTACGTACGATTTTTTGTTCGATGCTTTTTGATACGGAGGAAAGGTGATGAGCTTAATACGTCAAATGTGTCAAATGAAACTACAAATTTTTTGACAGAAGAATACGTAGATATTGATTATAGTATGCTTAGAGTAGATTGGTATGTGTCTTAGAATATGAAGTGCTTGATATAAAAATAGATCGCTAAATGTGTTGCTAAGCGCATATTTCGTTACCAACAAAATCGATTTCGATAATACTCTTTTTTTAGAATATTCCTTAAAGTGTGAGGATGTCAGTAACGAAGAGAAAAAATGCTAAGTGTAGTTTAGATACAAGCTTACAGGTAGAATAGGTACAGCTAGTATAATATTAATTAGGTAGAGAACATATTTTGTCATTTTTAAGACCACGTGGTTTCCCATTCCCTAATATGTGGAAAAGCAAAATAACTTAATATCTATAATTATATATTGATTTAACCCACGTTACACGTATGAATGGCATTTAGATTGTAAATAAATATTTAAAGTAGGTATTAGTTTTAACATAAAGTTGGCTGTCAACATCAAACAAAAATCGTGTTTAAGCCCGAACCGCCAGACGGACAATGAAGACCCTTTCCATTTCTAGCAATTAAGTAATAATGTCCGAAACGGTCACATTGCCCCAGCAGTGAAAGTAAAACAATGTTGAATAATATAATGCGTTGTACTTACTACAAAGACAATAGTATAAAAAGAGTCTGACCAATTATATCTTCTCAAGTCTGACCAATTCATTTTTAACCGACTTCAAAAAAGGAGGACATTTCTCAATTCGACTGTATATGCTTTGTTAAATGTAAGTAAAGGCTCGGAGTGGTGATTTTTCCACTTTATGGATTGTATTAAAAGTCATATATATGACATTAGACTATAACGTGATGAAAGAGTGTGTATATTAAGAACACTCGTATTTATCCGACTTAAAAATTATTTGGTGCTTACCTTTTAAAGCTAGCTTAAAATCTAATAAGAATTAAAAAGATTGAAAGAGACGTTTATTTTAATTAATGTTTAATAGCTAAACTAAGTGAAACTAAAAAAAAATATTTACTTTAAACTTACGGTTACGGTTTCTCCTTTGAAGTAAATAAAATATTCGTTTTGACTGAGTTCTGTAAATAGAAGCTTTTGATTGAATAGAGACGCATCCTCATTAAACAGTGTTCACACTTGCAATTGAATTATTCAATCGTCTCGCTCACAGGAAATATTTATTTAAGCACAAGTTTTGCTGGCAATTATTAGCGTTGAACTATTAAAGGTTTATATTAATTCATCTTTTGATAACTTCCTTGCAATTTAGTTCTGTGTATTGTCTGGTTTGTTTTTATGTGTTTTATTTATAAAATAATTGAAGACATTCACAGGTTAAAGACATATTGAAGACAGGAGGAAGACCAATTATATCTTTTTTCTGTATTAATATTGGAAACTGATTATGTTTCATTTTCGATTCGCCATTCTTCAATTATTTCAAGTGAACCCGTCCTGATATACCCTATTGAAATTTAAGATAAAAATGTTATTAGAGCAGACGTTATTCAGAAATAATTGTGGTAAAATTCATGTGATGTCTAAACCAAATAAATTTAGATTTCATTTTAAGCAATCAAACATGTAACAAGCAAATCGCATCGTCAAAATAATGCGTAGTATAAGCGTATACTATCCCTTCTAAATTATTCCCTATTTGCCAACGATCTATAGAAAAGAATCAGGTCATAAGGGCCCCAGATCGCTGAGATCGTACCACGTGCGCGCGCGCATTGAACTACGTTACACGACTCTCAATGAAGTTCATCGATAAACAAGATATAGGCGATACGAACGTGCTGTGAATGGCTCATTTTATTATATATAGTTTATTTTATTTTGGTGGCTTATAGCTATAAGTCTATAGGCTACAATATAAACCATTCACGCGTCAAAAATGAAGGTAAACTCAATCAATCTATTTGTAATATATTGCGAGATTGGACTAAGTTTTCTCTAGATCGAGTACATTATTTGCGATTGTACTATTAAATTAACAAATACTCGAAAATAGAAATATTTTTTTCGCGACGAAAGTAAATCAAATATTAAATAATATAGGAACCATAGATATGTAGTTAATGTGACTCCTAAGTTACTTATATTTGGTGATTGTCCTCGTTGGACCACCTGTTAATGAGCCCATGTGTAATTATTATTTATAAGTATAATTAGGTATAACGTACTAAATAATATACAGTAGATATTTATATGTGTCCTCCGCGCCGTAGGTGTACAACAAAGTTATAACTTGTAACTTAATTCGTCACATTACTAACACGCACAGGATAATTATAGCTATTATTAAGACGTTAATTGTACGAGAATGGAGCAAGGTTAAAAATGATATCTTCGATCATTACACTTAGAGGTAATAAATAAAAAATATATTTTTATGACAATTGCTAAGTTTTTGGTGACTATTTCTTGAAGAAGAGTCTGTGAAAGTTCGTTGATATAAAATATTAATGTATAATATTCCCGAAGACGGACACTTTGGAAATAGATTTTTGTAAACCGACATAAGGGGCCTTTTCTCTGAGGACTATAAGTAAACTATTAGTAATATTCTACTTAAATGGTACTATATTTACGTATCTTTCCAATGGTAAATAGTTCCAGTACAATTTCTTTGCGTCAAGGGTATAAGTAATAAGTATGCCTAATAATATAATTTGAGCTATATGATGTTAAAATGAGGTAATACAGGAAAATACAGTATTACCTCACTGTATTTAAAATTAAATATTCATTTTTTAATAATATTAAACAGAACGGGGGTATGTCATCGTCCTATGTAAAGTACTGCTCGGTGTTGCGTTTCATAATTATACAAATTGCACGCGATCTTAGGGCTGAGTCATAATGATCTCACAATGACATCAACGTCACTACCTCTCTACACTCACATATGCATAAGCCCTTACACGTCATCTTAACTCCTTAAATGATACATATAAAATGACGTAAAAACTTGTCTGTATGGAAAACGGAGAATATGTTTTCCGTTCGGAATTGTCTGAGAGAATGTGCAAATAATTTCCATTGCCATAAGGCTATTGTAAGTGGAAATGCTGATTGAACACTCCATAAGTTATTAAGCACTCATCGTAAAGAAAAAGTCTCATAGATAAGATCATTTGAATGTGATTAATTTTATATTGTATTTTTTTTATTTATTTTACAGGCTGTGGTCCTATTTGCCTGTGTACCAGTTTATAAGTACCTAAGTGCTTTACCGTAATTAAAAAAAAATCTATCGCTCCATGATTCTATCTATCATATAAAAAATCGATATTAGCATTAATATTTTATTTCCTAGATTATTTATTTCCTAGATTGTAACATGTTTTATAAATCTTTATAATTAATACGTTTTACAGTACATTGACTACAATTCGAAATACATATTAAAGTCACACGACAAGTCCTTCAAAGAAGACAATACTCAGTCCGTGCGTGTTCTCATCGCGTGCTAAGAAGTAGAGTCGATGCCCATAGGGCCTTACCAACGCATCCTTTAAATAGCATCAACGCTACCTTTACACGACTTTAATGTACTTACTACACCTAAATATAGACTAACATTTTTTATTATTAAAAAATGTAAATGAAAACCTTGACAATAAGACTATATAAATTCTATCCAATTTATGAAATAAATTTTTAAAACCTTGTATAACCTTGCCCATAACCATTACAGCTATCTTCAATCAGCAACTAATTTAATTTTCTTAACTTAAATGATAATAAGTAACATAGATCTTATTGATAGCCTTCGTATTAGTCACAGTTCAAAGCAATTATCGGGCAATGAATCAGATAAAGCTTACGACCCACCCTCGTAGCTGCAGCGTAGCTTCCAACGTAGTACGTTCAACATTCAGTAATCAGTATTCAGTATCATTCCGGCCGCGTCCACGGACGGACGTCTCGCAACCGCTCCACAAAACACAATAACGCTCCCGTAACAATAGAATGCATTATACCCGAGCAGGTAGTCGCCACCTGAAGTTCTGTGAAGGATTATGACGTTTGTGTTACCGCCAGTGAAGTGTTTTGTAAGATAGTGGAAGCCGCCAAAATTAACTCGTACGAGGAGTTGCAGCGCGCGGTGTCACCCCGCGGGGTGCGCCGCCGCCAGTTCGTCAAGGGTTGGAAGAAGACCATGGGGGTCATATCTAAGACTTTCGGCGTCGTTTTCAGTCTGTAAGTTCTATATTTCTTTCCCAGCTATTAACATAGCACTAAAGTATTCGAACAGTTGTAAAACGCACGCTCTTAGTTTGAAAACATTGATTTATGTGAAGATAGCACGAAAGATCTATTTTAAATAATTCATACGCCAAACTGAATGCAGCGTATAATTTAAATTCATACGTGTAATATATTCCGGCAATCGCGACTATATATCAGGCGGAACAATCCTCATAGATGTACGCGTTCACTTGCGTAAGAGCCTCTATTCGCATGTCTGCGGAGACTTTCGTTAGCTTAATATCCCTACAGTCATTCATAAGCTTTTGCCAGCTCTCACGGCAAATTACACACGCTACACTTGCATGCAAATATTACGAAACAATGCTCGTTAATTTTGGTCACCCGACCATTGTTTTTTATTCTCATAGCTTATTCTAATTGCGTTGCCGACGATTCAAGATCGTACTTAGCTTTCTCCTCATATTTCATCCGAGAATGGGGTCAGCTATGAAAAGCGATGTTTTAACGTATGAGGTAATATGAAAAACGATTATGAATTGTACATTTGTGATTGAATATTAAGTTTTGAATTGAATCGAATAACGGTGTTTGTAATTGGTTTGGTGTTTATTTGTGCGTAATTGCGAGATACGTGTGTGTTATCTCACGGTTTAGCCGCTAATCGTCTATTGTCCTCGTTAGATAGCGTGTTGGCTATTTAGTGCTTATAATTGCAGTGTAATGACGAGAGCCGAGAGGTTACACCACCCCTTATTATGTTGTTATTGACATCCGCTTCTTGATCGCCTCCTTGGTAATTCTATGTGGTTTTCTATAAAGATACCGATTAGCTGCACGGAATACTTTTTGATCAATGCAATTGTTTGAATTTTATTTATTAAATTATCTAGTCTCTGATTTGTTATCTGAATTCATTCATTGTTATGAAATCATTGTATTCTTATTGAAAAAGGTTCTTTATTTTTTTTGTTGTAAATCATAATTACTATTACGTTTGAAATGTAGTTATTTTTTGAGGTCTTATCATTTGCAGACGGCTTCTGAAACTCTTCTTAGTTGTCTTTAAGTAAGATTTTAAATCAACCCAAGTAAGTGTTAAGTGCACTTTATTCTCCTTGCTCCAAGCTTGCAAAGCTTTCACGTTCTAGTTTCAAAATATACTTAAGTTATCATTTCTATCTTTAAAAGCAATCATGTTTGTTTTTTTATTCTTTTTATTGGCGTGTTAGAGCAATATATCTAATGTGCGGTATTTTTCCTATTTCAATAACTGTACTGCCATTGAATGATTCGGGGTTTTCAATCAGCATCTGCGAATGATGGGTTCAGACCGTAATTTGGTACAAGCATGTAATTTTGTTAGCTCTGTGACGTCAGTAATGACAGCGAAGATGGAATCTAAACATCTTATTACATATTGTATTAAAGATTTTTTTAATTCTTTATTATATTATGCTATTCAATGTCAAACGTAATGTCTACTATCTTGTAATGTATCAAGAAATATTTTTAAAAAACTCATTCTACACAATATAAATTGTTTTAAATTGGTTGGTTAAAAAGCGTTAAGTTTAGTTTCACATATAACTCAAGAATGGATGTTAAATCTTAAGTGATTTTAGCTCAATTACACCGCCGCGCCGTCCCGAATAATAGAATAAAAAATTCATATTGAAATACATAAGAAAACGACATTAAGATTTATGCGAAGCACAACGCTATAGCTAGTTCCACTTCTATACTAATATTATAAAGAAGTAAAGTTTGTGTGTTTGTTAAATTGTAAGGGGTAATCTCGGGATCTACTAAACCGATTTTAAAAATTCTTTCACCAAGAGAAAGCCTGCTGATTGTCATAGGCTATATTTAAAAAAGGATTATTAACATTATGCCCAACGAAGTGGGCACGCAACGAAGTCAGCTAGTATTATAAACGCGAAGGTTAGTGAATATCTATGTGTATGTTTCTTGCTTTTTCACGCAAAAACGACTGAATACATTTGGCTTGGAAGAGATTGGTTGGCATACAGGCAGGTTAGAACCTGGATTAAAACATAAAATATTATTTATCACGGTATTAACTACTACGCAGTAATAACCGCTGGGCAAAGCTATAGTAAATAATTCCTAGAAATACTTCGCTTAGACGCAATTGAAAATGCTCTGATTAAAAGCGCGGTGCTTCTAACAGAAATGTCGGAAACATTTATTGTTGAAAACAATATTTCAAAATAGCTGCCGGCACCAGGCTAACAAGAGATTAGTATAACAGTATTAATTCTACCCTACCCGTGTTTTTGTTCATCAAGTTTAATGCTCGAACTCATTTTAGAAAGTAGAGAAAGGTAGCTCAGGTAAAATGCTTAAAAATGTAAACAAATGCGTGTCCAAATATGACAAAAAGCCGAAAACTATTTAAATAAGGTCCCATTTATTGTCTTGATATATTTTAATAGTTTAATTCAATAATATGGAAATAAAATGTCTAAAGATAAGTTTGATATGCATCTTTTGTGACTTATGTAAAACGTATTTAAATGAATGAGCTTGCTTATCAACGAGCGGAAGTAAAAAGGTAGTAAAAGAACTTCTTTAAATATTAAGATAAGAATAATAATTGTAATGTTGAATAATAAGGTTAAATTTTACTTTTAACTTATTTTACGAGGAGTTTAGTATACACTGTTTTATTATTCTTAAGGCTAACAATTAGATCTATATGTCGCAGAGAATCACGTCGTAATAGTTGTAGTGATGTCGAGGTAATGATTGTTTGCTTCATGATGGCTCTTTCTTAGGTTCTTAATAAGTAAAACTTCAGAGTATCAGATTAACGGCGTATATTCAGCTCGATTTCAAATTATCCAATATGTGATTACTTTTACAATGCTGACGTTTATATAGCAGCTGACAAATGCCAGTCACAATTCTTTTAAGTTTGAATTTAAAAATTCTAATAAACCAAGGAGGTTCGACTAATTAACTAATATTACAATAGTATCTGCTGCGATATATATTACTTTGCTTAAATAATTAATTTTATATAAAATTATGTAAACCTAAAGTAGGTACCTTTAAAATTTTATATTATTAATAATGCTGCGTTTAAGTTTGTTTGAGCTATAATAATGAACTTAATAACTCAAAATACTCTATGTCATTAATTCGAAAAATAACTAAAAAATTCGGAATCGGGTTTTACGCGAGTGAAGTTACGGGACATAGCTAGTATTAAATAAAAACGCAATTTATTAATTACAATTAATGGCATTGTATTCGAGTCGGACCGAGATTGTTCACGGTAGGCTGGCTTGTCAGACAGACCAACATAATGTATATAAATTGTTGCTTATATTACTATAATCAACTACTAAGTATGATATAAAAACTTGCGGTCGATATATCTTGTTTGTCATTCTGAGCTCCGAATATTTGCAATTTGAATTTACTTTGGAAAGAGGTTTGAGGGACTTTTCGGAATGTTACTTGTTGCTGATTCTTACCACCAAACTGCACATCACAGGTTGCACTACCATCCACATCACCTTAACAGCTGGCAGTCAACCACAATGTGAATGAAAGAAACTTTGCCACCTACCACTACCTAAAGGAGTAAGTTCTCTTACGTAGTATTTCCGAAAATGCTTCAAGAATCGTATTTCTTTTCAAAGAGCCACCAGCTAACTCCAGAGCTATCAAGCTCCAAAGTGTGTAAGGGCGGCGATGACCAATCAATTTCCACCCTATTTTATAAAAAAAAAGCCATTTTTGAAATTCGAATTATCGATTTAAAAAAAACCGAATAACGTAGAACCGAATACACGCTTACTATAAACACGTTGAACTAACGAAGTTGTAATTTACAATCGTTTAAGATAGAGCAGGACCAAGCGCCATAAATCGATTTGTCGATTCGTGCTTTCAGCTCGTTTGTCGCGGCACCACGCTCGTAAATAGTAATGGTTCCCGCAATCGTTTGATATGGGAACCTTTGAGTGGCCGAAGCATTCGTTTCTGTAGATTTAGAACATGTAAATCTTGTGGAGTTAGTATAGAGTTCATGATGTGCTGTCGCATAGCGGGGCTCGGTGGAGCTTTAGCCAGTTTGAGGACCGATCTGATTTCCTTTCGCTAAGGATTGCTGGTAGGCGTGAAAGAGAGTTAATGGGATTTAAGATGTAGACAATGCTATATGACCATTATTAATTAATCTTTGATTGAGACAGTTTAAGTACTAGATTCTCATACTTATATTTAAAATGTTATCATATATATAATGCAAGCAAAAAACGTACGATACGAATTGAAACAATCAGGCTTTTAATCTATTAATGTGTAAGTTATTTCCGTCTTCTTTAACATTTTTTTAATAAAAATAGAGTCCTACATTATTTCCCAGCGGACGTTGCGTGCATGCAATATATTAATAACTTGAACGCTGTTAAATCAATTGCAACTCTATTACTACGGGTTAGAGAATTAATTGCTTTTGTAATATGCCCGTTGGTTCCGGTAATCAGTTTTAGACAAACATCGCGTTACGGATTAGACACAGGTCGATGGAATATGTTGTGTTGGACTCATTAACGTTCCGATGGACTATTATTATTATATGATATTAATATTTATAAAGAGCTAAGGTTATAATATAAAGCAAACTAAAGGTTATACTTTTGTGTGGATGTTGGATTGTAAATTTTGCATCTACGGAACTTATTTAAATATACCAATAATATATTATACCAATAATTGAGACACAATATTAGAAGTTCTATGAAACATAGGGTATATTATGAAAAGCGAAAAATATTGTTAAAATTAATACTGTCGCTTTCTGTAGAAATTAGTTAGTGAATTCAAAGTCATAATCAAAGTCAAAAGTATCTTTATTCGACTAGGCTACATACTTTTGAATTGTCATGGTATTACAAATCATTTACCAAATATTACATAGATAAGTAATATGTCTATACATTGTTTTTAGTAAATCTTAGTTTTGATGTTTCTGCATTCGTAAAAATGGTTTGTTATTTCAACCGAAAAAAATGAAATTATCAACAGTTCTTATGTAAAATTTTACACAAAAGCATTCACTTCAGTCTATTTTTCAGTATATAACATCTATTTGCTTTCGACAGGCGTGCTTAATATATTGAATTAGTCATACGTCAAACATATTTTGTCTCCAAATACATAAAAGAATATACATACGAATGTATTTATTTTATTTTATTTATTTATCCTTTATTACATATACGAAAATCACAAATAACAAAAAGTAAACAGATATCAAGAAGTACATTAGAATATGGAAATGGCGGCCTTATCACTAGTCAGTGATTTCTGCCAGGCAACCAGAACTTGCACTTAAACACAAAAATAAAGAATGGGAAACAATGAACTGTACTATCATATTTTGTAATCATTTAAAAATTAAATGTATAATCTCCTTATTGAAGGACCTAACAGAAAACGATTGTCGTACCTACTCAAAAAGGACCTTGCTGACGTCAACACAAATAAGTTATGATGGATGTACGTTTGTTATTGTTTCACGCAAAAACGGCTGGACCGATTTAGTTGAAATTTGGTATGTAGATAGTTGATTCTCTTATCTTGGATTAACTTATAGGATACTCTATATCCCGGTATTGCCCCGGGAACGGGAATTACATAGGTAAAACCGCGGGGAACGGCTAGTAAGCTCTAAAGGACAATAGCAAAAACTAAATAGGTATTAAGCGTTAGTTATAACGAAGCCACAATTAAACCGCGTGGAATGGACACAGGAATGGTGTCCTGAGAACTGGAACCGGCCTCATCCCAAGCCAAGGAAAACCGCTCGCCGACCGCTTGATGCACTGTTTATGGCTGATTGACGCCGACATAAATGTTATTATTTTACTGAGACATTATTTTCATTAAGTAATATCATTAAATTCATATAATTAGTATTGATTCTTTATTTTTTGTAATTAATGTATATTTGTTTTATATGGACGTCGTCGTTTGTGATACAGCCTTTTTACAGGTATCGATATCAATTATAACAATGAGAAAAAAATCTCATTGTAATAATTAATTTAACAGTAATTTACTTGAGGTTAATAAAATTGAATATTTATACAAATTTTCTTCGTTGCCGTGAGAATTACCTCTTTAGATTCACTTTGAATGTCATTTCATATATATAATTAATCATTCTTCGAAATGAATGAAAATCATTAACTCGAATCTAATAGTAGTCTATTTAAGACATACTTATATCTTCTATGTACGTATTGGAAGAATATAGTTGTAGGCATAGATGTATTATGTGTACAATGATTGTAGGTATTTTTTCTAAGTAAAAGCATTAAGCAAGACTGTCAGGTATTATCACAAGTAATAAAGGGGAAGTAGTTAGTACTATCGTTGAGTCTTTTATTGTTTGGTGCGCAGGAGTGGTGAGGCAATCGGTCATTGTCTCGTGTGCCTTTAAAAAATATTGACTTGTATCGCCGATAACATTACAAAGCGATTTGACATAATCGGTTAAAAATTCGCAATTTAAGGTGGTCTTTAGTTTGCTCTAGATATTATTGCTACATG
Organism: Eurema mandarina; assembly: GCA_018238005.1. NCBI lineage: Eukaryota > Metazoa > Arthropoda > Insecta > Lepidoptera > Pieridae > Eurema > Eurema mandarina. The sequence goes on from DWAJ01000536.1 coordinate 18,287, forward strand.
TAGAGCTAAATGACAAATATTTTAGAAAAAAATATATAAAGGAATTTTTCAAAAATAAAGCTAACAATAAAATTTGTTTTTCTTTATTCGAAAGTTTAACAGAAAGTTTTTTTTTATATATTTTATTTAGAGATATTTAAAATCGACCAGCTTTTCAAATAAGTAATTATTTACGAATTGTTTCACCCCTTTCAATGTTTTTATTCAATTAAGTAATTTCTTACAAACTAAAAATTATATAATAACTCCAAAAAATATTTCCTGGAGTCCTCCATTTAATAGCATTTTTCGCTGTATTAATATTTAATTAAAATATCGGCGCAGGCGCCCTAATGTGCTATAATGATAGAGGGCGGTCGCAAATTAATTAAGGTTTTACGGGAAATTGATATTTTAAATGTTAATCTAACTTTTTTGTTCTACACCCAGTTTGATCGTAAATCAACAGACATGCCTTACTCCCAGATTTATTAGCATAATATGCATTTATAATGGTTGTAAGAGTTTGTTGAAATCTGTGCTTTCTAGATTCATAATATAAGTAAACAATTTTTAAGTTTTTGATCGCTGCATCGGAATATTAATTATTTTTCGACTGTAGGTTACGACGTATGATTCTGAAAATGTAATGTATTTTTTTATATATATATTAAGATGGTGTTTTTTTCACTTAAATACGTAGAATGTATTGAATATTTTATAATGTTTTAAATTCTTATGATATATAGTCACAAATTGATTTCTTTAATATTTGGCATGCTACTGACGTGATTAGAAGAGCCTGGATTAAACATAATAATTTTGATTCGGTATTGCCACGGGAAGAGCTTTCTCTACAAGCGCGGACAAATAAAACCGCTGGGCGCAGCTATCTTACAATAAATGACCGCTAAAAGTTAATATATTATTGAACCTACACCACTAGGCTACCATTTAGTATCAAACGAAGTGATAATTTACTAAAACATTTTCACCTCGAGCAGTCAATGTTCTAGAATAAAGCTAATATTTTAATTTCAATACAAGAAACCGTTCACGCTACACATTGAAGTAAACAATGTCAGAGCCAAGGTTTAAACAAATTATCGTTGTAATGCAAATGTTGTTATATGAATATACTTGGTCAGAAATCAGAATTGAACGCGTCACGCCAATCGGTGGGTACACACGAACAGACACGCGAACTTTGTGAATTTAATTTTATTATTACGCCATAAATAATATAGTGTTGAAAATGTGTTCTTAAATAGTCCTTACGTTTAACCAACTGTATGATTATAATTTGTACTTTTTCGTAATACTCGTCGCGTGGGTCGTTCTTATATTTAGGAGCCTATAAATAATTAAAGTGTGGTATAAAATCAATCGAATAAGTAGTCAATTCTAAGAACTCTGAATAATTGGTGCTATGGTTTGTGAGTTCGTATTTTACTATAACTATATTCAACGTGTGTTAACTTTTAAGTATACTTATCCTAATAGGAAAAAAATTAAATATTGTTAGGGATTTAAGTACCATTTTGAAACTGATGATCTATCTAGATAACATAGAATTTTATTATTTGGCTTCATATTAATTCGATAAATATCGATCGGTGTCAATTAATGTAGGACGGAAGATAATATATTCCCGCGTAAAATTTATCAACAAATATTCTGTTTTGTATTGGAAGCAATAAAAATGCCGTTTACATAATTAGCATTGTTATTTATTTTTCATTTGCATTTATTCGTGTGGCGGGAAAAACAATAGGGTCGCGGCCAGTCAGCCGTGGCCCCCGCTTCACAGGCCTATTGCTTAATTGTCAATGCAAAGCTTTATTACAATAAACAATTGATTATATTGTCACCTGTGAATGCGGATTTTATGAAGAAAGACACGTTGACCCATTTTCTCGCGTCAAACCTTGAACTGGTGCTTAGTAAAGGATACGTTATGTAAAGATATTCAATTTCAAATTTTGTCTTGGGGTTAATAAAATATCCTACTATCAACTAGATAAATAGTTGGTTGCGTGTAAGTGGTGTAGGTAAAGTAAGTGGTTAGATACTTACTAGATTAGGGGATGAGAGAAACTATAAATGTCTATGTCTCAAATATATTTAATTCAAATTACAATTTTCTTATTAAAATTTGTATAATTATATTTTTCTGTAAACATTGAATGACGTTCTATCGTTATCGTTATTTTTATATTATTTAAAACTTTATTTCAAACCTAATTACCGAATTCGAATTAATTTTGTATAAATTTACAGTCGATGTTGCTTGGTTTGATGCAGCAATTAATTACGTAATTGCGTTCGGAAAATTAATTAAAAGTACGTATTTTACGTATTTTGAATTTTTTACGGATCTGTTAACGTTTTATAGATGTTCTATTTATTCTATATTTTAGAATTGTGAACGCTGCGTTACCTTATTATTTGAAAATTGAAAGACGTTATTGAAATTTCGTAAAAGTAGGCTTCTTAGAATAAATAATTTCATTATACAGTACAAATAACGAACAGACTACATGTATTTGACGTTTGTAAAAACAAACATCGGGTGATTCGATACGTCCAAATGTTTTGTGTTATTGTAGGTTTAAGCCACTTACATAATTTGTGTGAAGTGTAATATTTCAGGTCTCAAGGTCCACACTTTGTTAGCAGCTTTTGTTTTCTAGAGCGACGAGAGGAAGTAATTTATAACGATATTAGGCACGTATTTCGGTCGATTTTGCCTGAGGTCGAGCCAATGTCGCCTCTTACATCATTATTATCTCTTATTTTAATACCTTCCAACTCATATTCACAATAGATTGCATTTCAAATATTGTTTGTGTTTGTTATCGATACTTTGTCGAGTTCGTCCTTAATATTGTCTGAATCAACTGAAAATCATTTCCTGTTTATGCTATGGTAGTATATTTTTTCTTAATAACGTCACGGATTTTGATGTAATATTATATTCTTATCTAATAAATTAAAAGAGTTGAAAACTCATATCGACATGAAAGTTTGATTATTAGAAAATAAACTCTATATTTTTGTTAAAAGTTCCCTGAAACTTCGAATCTATTACTCATTATGTAAAAATGCTTATCTATGTAACAAGGAATAGAAAAAAAAATGCCTCACACAGTAAGATCGATCTTTAAATAACTTAATAATGAAAATCTTACTTTCCAACAATTTTTCCTAAGGTTTAAATGCTGTTATCGGCCTATAATGATAACAGTAGACGAACGACGCCGCGAGCGAAGCTTTATAAGTATTATTAGAGATTATTATCTTCCCAATCACGGGACGAATCTAGCTCAGGGATCCGTGATTATACAGTTTTTTAACATCACATTATTATCTGAGGTGAACAACACGATACGAATTATTTAGATGGTAATCCAGATATTGGGATATGATATTTTGTGTTCGATTTGAATGGATTATGATACGTTCTGATTAATTCCAAATGCTTAAGTCGTGTTGGAAATTGATTTATAATTTGGATAACTTTGCCGAGTGAAATGGAAAGATTCTATTTTGCCGAAGGAATTGTAAAGAGTCATTGATCACCAACTGATCGTAGGTAATGTTTTATAAAAAACTAGCCGTGCCCCGCGATTTTACCTGTATTTATGCATGTATTATATACATAAATATTACTATTGAATTACTCTATCTATTTAAAAAACTGCATGTTAATCGGTTGCCTAGTTTCAAAAATTTAAGTATAGGTACATTGGGACAGAAAGAAGAAAGTTGTTCTTGTTCTATAGATATTATGTTATGATTATGTTGTAGGAGAGTGGTTAGAAAAGGGATAATAAGGTAACATACATTATATTGAGGTCGGTTAAACAGCGTTTTCGCCAGCCGGCAACAGCTGATGCTGCAGGTGTTCAACCCGTTTCCTGGTTATATAATAGTCCTTTAATAACACTTTGTTATTGTACCGACATTTGGCGAATTCGTTACGTAATTTGCATATCTCATTAAAGTGTACTTGTACCTCGTTCTTCATATCAAATAATTACGAATAATGTTAATTATAATTATTATCGTTGTAATTAAAAATAAGGTTATCGTTGATCTTATTTAAGGTGAACGAGTATGGAAAACGTTCCAGAAATAGGTTATAATTATATGTATTAGAAAACAATTCTTTTTCTTAATCTTTTGGAAACGGATGCTCCTTAAAATAAAAGCACATCGCATCAAATATCTTAATAATTGAATTAAAACAGATAAGATGCATCTAACTGAATCAAGATGTCAGAACTATTGTTTGAGCGTTATTCTGAAGCGTCATGGTCGTAGACCCTGCTTTGAAATGAACACCTGTTAGTAGACACTGTCCCTTTAAATTTAAACCTTATTTCTGTCATGCTAAGGTTGGTTTTTGATTGTTTGCGGTTAAGTTTATGTACATGCGTGTGCGCCGGAGGCTAGCGCGTGCTCCCTCGGGGGAATGCCTCCTATAGTCATTAGGTTTTGGAAATTGGTGCCATCCCAATGATATATGATCGGGATGTGCCGGATGCTTGTGTAATGACTACGAACGCCCGATTTAATTTGTATGCCACGACTCCGAAATTTGTATTTACATTCATATTTATGGATGAATCTATTGTTGCATACTGATTGTGTAACTGCTATTAGAACCAAATTCAGAGATATTATCCTGCCGTTTATAGAAGTCATGTAAGCCTATGTCGACACTTAGACCATTTTGGGCAGACGCCATAGCAGCATAATCCTTGGTGCTAACTGCCAATAAATTGCATCGGCAGTTAGCGGTTCCAAGGTCGCCCTTTAACGGGGTCAGTTGGAATTCGACGAAGTATTGTTATTGTTAAGTGCATGCGCCGAAATATGTTTGGTCTACAATGAGGCGACAGCAGTTTTATTAGGAACTTATGTATGACTAAGGTTAATAATACTTTTAAGAAAAAAATTGTTTTAAAAAATTAAATATAGCGCTACGATGTAAAGAGCTATAAACGAATAGGGTGTTGAGTCCAATCGTATTTTATGATTTTATAAGGACGTTTAGTTTGAGACACTTTAAACATTTGACTACCTGAGTATTAGTTGGGTAAAAACAATAAAAGCTTTAAATTCTTCTTTATATGTAACAAAACAAAGTTTTGGGGGCAAACTTTGTCGTCTGTATGTCTCCGAGAAAGTAAAAAACTATATAAACGGAGTGATTTACAAAGAAAACTTTGATGATATATGCTAGTATTAAAAACTATTAAGAAAACATTGGAAAAATTATATACGTGATTCGACTACCATATTTCAAAGTCCACATCCATAAAACACATGGGGCCAAGTCAAAACCCAATCACAAACATAAAATGTATTTAAATAGTCGTGTCGTATAAATCTTTGCGTAGATCTATAGATCAATAGAATCGTATCACTTACGGGATACTTAGTCATGATTTACAACTATTGCACACCGACATCCGACAGATACACTACGTTGCGAAACTTTGTGAATAATATTAAAGGAAATGTCAATTCGGAAGTCAGTAATGTATAGCCTTTATTTACATAATACTCGTAGATAGGAATATCTGATAAGGGGAAATAATCATTCAGAATATTTAATAACTTATTACCCTTTTTAATAATAAGGTAATAGTTACTAATATGCAGATTGAGGAATAGCTAAAAAGAAGAGTTTTTTTTTGGGGTGAAGAAATTAACCAAGACTTTCTACTATAATTTGCATATAATCTTATAATAAGTACTAAAACAAATCGTACAGTGAATAATAATGAAATAACTTATTACCATTATTATTAATAAAGGTAAATAAACTGATATAAAGGATAACTAAGATATGGAGTACTTTTTGAGGTGAAAAAATAAACCAAGATTTTCTACTATAATTTGCATATAATTTTTTTTTATAATATGAAGAGGGGAGACGAGCTGGACGCACTCCGGATTTAAGACTAAAACAAATCACTAATCTAATAATATTTAAATATGTAAGGAAATACATCTAGATAATTAATCATTATTGTAGGCAAGGTTTCGTAAAATTGCCTTAAAATATACAAGACTAAAAAAATCATTGCTCTATTTCTACCTTGCTCGACGGATATCCCGAAACCTTTAATGTAAGCAGTAATTAAAAATGTATGCACGTTTATTTAACCTAATTATCGTTTTAATTAAAAAACAAAAATATCTAAAGTTACATATTAAAACGTCCTTATAAAATTGAGTACGGTATAGTGACTCCGATTTAAATAAGTTTTGTATTGTTATATTAGTTTTCATAAATAATTTAAGTAACAAAATTGCTTTTGCATTGAAAGAAAAGATTTAATTTTTATAAGTGTTCCCTCAATCAACTGTCTTCATATTAAATGTAAGTTTGATTAATGTATTGTATGTCGACTTTATCGATTTGTGTATATTATATTCTTGAATATGTCTACGTGTCTTCAATTGCCGTATCGCTCAGGTTTTCTAGCAGAGATTGATTCAGCAATAAGGTCGCCTTTTTAACCGACTTCAAACAGATGGAGGAGGTTTCTCAATTTCACCGCATATCTGTACTATTTTTATTTGTAGATTTTTTACTTGTGCTTTTTTACACATGTCATTTAAATAAGTGAATATTATTTAATATTTAAAATTCTCGTTCTAAACCAAACATGGGTTGATTACCATAGATAGTAACGGTCTGTAATTTGTCTATTTGTGTTATTCTAATTATCGTGCGGCCGTGGCGGGCGGGTATCTTTGGTTTAATCAATTAATTATTATTACTATGGGCAATACTGCCTAGAGCTTTCAGTTTGTCGTTGAACATGAAGCAACTCTATGATAGTATACGTGAAAGATATTTTAATACGATTAAAGTACCAATAAATATTAAGTTTAAGTCTTCTTAAGTTTATAAAGTAGTATAAAAAGTAGTTAAAGTTACAGAAAATGTTGAGTGAAGTTTGAAACATTTTGTTAGTAAATTATTATAATTATAGGCATTTATCGCAACCAAATCAAATGTTATGTCGTGTTGAAAACAAAACATAATGACATTTCATATTACGTCGGTGTCGGCCAACCCTTCCCTTCTGATACAATCTTTTCGGTGCGTTGCTTCTCCTGTCGGTCAATTATTCTAATAGCTGTCATATTTTTTACACGCGTTTCGAAATAATTGAAAGCTCAACGTAGTGTACTACGTGATTTTTGTTCAAGTCCTTGAATTGTATTAAAATAATCACTTCCTAGTGTGAAATTAATTCAAGATAAATTACAAAACATGCGATATTGGAACTGCGTTCTGTTAGAACAATTAGCTCGGAAATTAATACATTTACGCGTGTGTCTTAGCGTTGCCTTATGTTGCACGCTCTGATAAACCACTTTCACACTCCGCGATCATCTTGGTTAAGGTTACGGAAATAATAATTACCTACAACTCTTTGTATCGTACGATGGTGTTACTCTTACTTTTGTATTATTAATCAAACTTAGTAAATACACACCTAAAATATTTATTTCTAAACGATGATGGTCGCTGTGGGATTTTAATTATTCTTTTTTCAAAAGACAAAACCAAAGAAATTTCAGAATTAATAAATTAAACGTTCTAAATTGGAATTTGAACACAATTGTTTATGGGTGTTTTATTTTTAAATTTTTAAGATATATTGAAACTGCCAAAACTGAAAAATAATAATTTTATTTGCACTAATTTTACTGATTACAAATATGTTTCTATACTACTAGGGTTTTATGCGTAACCACATTATATTACCTATACGTTGCCGTTTTTTACAATATTCACAGTCATAGAGTAGTAACACGTTATATGTCTTATATATAATAAGTCTTATACCGATTTTATTTATTTTTCTATACAGCCTGTTCGAGCAAGAGATCATGAGTTACGTGCCGGCGTCGGGGTGTGCGTCGAGCGCGGTGCCGTCGCCCGCGGCGTCGCCGGCCGCCGTGCGCAGCACCAGGGCTCCAGCGCCGCAGAGGAGAGACTTCGAGGCGAAACTGCGAGCCTTCTATAGGAAGCTCGAGAGCAAAGGCTATGGGCAGGGCCCGGGCAAGTTAAAGTGAGTCGATATAGTTACTATTGAGTGGTTTGGACTGTCTGAAAGCCTACGAAGAGCGTACCTAATCTCTTTGTACTAATGTATGGCTAGGATCAATACAGTTCAACGAATATTATAGACAAATATTTATTTTAAGTTTTCATGACGTATATAATTTAATACTTTTCTAATAAATGTAATGCTTAACATATCTATTGGAAAAGAATCAACGCTTCAAAAACTTAATCTTCAATCAAAAATTTTCAGACTACACATCCGTCGCGAGCATTTACTCGAAGACGCATTTAGAAGAATAATGTCGTGTAGTAAGAAAGAATTGCAAAAGGGAAAATTATGTATTATATGGGACGGTGAAGAGGGTTTGGACTACGGCGGGCCGAGTCGAGAGTTCTTCTTCCTACTGTCCAGAGAACTGTTCAACCCGTACTATGGATTGTTCGAGTACTCAGCGAATGATACGTACACAGTTCACGTGTCACCCATGTCGGCTTTCGTGGACAACCATCATGAATGGTAAGTACATATTTAGTACTATTTTAAGTATAGGCATTTGCTTATTCCAATTATTCGTTTGTTTCTGTCTACTTATATGTATTGAAGCAATTTGTTTAATAACAAAAGTTTGAATTAAAATAAGAAAAGTTACCAGTTAATAGTTAAAGTACATTTATATTATATACTTTTTAAACTAGCTGTGTTTTTTTCTTTGTTTAAGTGTAGCTTTCTATTAGTATAATGATTAAAAAACCTCTTTAGATTTATACTAACCTTAAAATCCTTGCAAACTTTATAATTCAGTAAATGTTACCCTTCGAGAAAAAGAATTCTTATTGATCAATAATTTCTAATTACATAGTAACTAAAGTATTAGGAAGTGGCCCTTAATATTTTATTTGCATTTACATTGATATTAAAATTGACATTGCCACCATTAAACAGTACTCATGTACAAAACAAATAAATTTTATCTTAATGATTCGACTTAACGCTACAAATACGGATAAAACTAACTGCTTCGCGATAGACAATAGTAAATACTTAATTGTCTACTTATTTTTCTCTGCTGTTATACCCGCGTATAGTTGGAATCCGTCATTTCGATTGTTTTATAGTTATTATGTTTTTCCAAGCAGAAGTAACAGAAGTAAAGAAAGTCAAAATTATTAAAATCGGAATAACTGACATTAATATATAAATTTAGCAGCTATCATGAAAGGTATTATCGGTTATACAGGAAAATTTAGTCATTTATCTATTAGGTACCTATATTATATGTATTTATGTTATGATTTACGGAATCAATTTAAATCGATCCAAATTAGAAAAAATATATTTTGGATCAATTCCGTGTCTGTTAAATATCAATGACGTATGAAAGTTAATAGATTCGCAAAAGCACCTATTAGCCGACTTTAAAAAGAATAGGTTTCTCCATTCGATAGTGTATGCATTTTTATGTATTGTTATTGAACTCAGAGGTCAATGTACCGCTCTATCGCCTTCTAAGCGAGGATTTAATTGTCACCAATGTGTCAAGTACTTCCGTTTATTGTATGTAGTTGTGTACGTACTTCAGCCACGTTCCAGCCAATGTTAAACAATAGTCCCTTGCTAATGACTCACTTCAAACTTGATTGTTTAAAAAACATACCGAAAATTATAAAGAAACTATTCGTTGTGTTAAAATAATGAAAACGAATGGTTAGTTAAACAAAGAAGTCACGAAGTGTATAATATGTATATTATGTTCTTACTAATGTTGTTAAAGCGAAAGTTTGTAAGGGTGTTTCTCACTCAAAAACTACTGAATCGATTTGATAGAAGTTTGGTATACTGGTAGACCTTGAATTAACACATTGGATAGTTTTTATTTTCATGTTGCTATGGAACTAATACTAAGTAGTCGCTTCTAGTACTATAGAAATAAACAAACAAACGGTTAGTCAAACAAAGAAGTGTGTTAAGTGATGTTGTTAAAACCTTCATTAGTTTGAATATAAACAAAAGTAACAAAAGTTTTCTTTATATTTTCATTGTATCCGTTAATGAAATGTGTGTCAAGGTCTTTTTTAATTATATGTATATTGCGATTTAGCGTCCTTTGCAATTACGTATCTACCAAATTAACCTATTTTTTTAAGTATCAAAAATTTCATATTTCTATAATAAAGTTTAATGTCTTCAGTTTTTGAATGGACCCGTCGAAAGTAATATCAGTATCCATAGAAAAAGTTGGACTGTATCTACCAATAGAACGTCAAAAAATCGTTATTAAAAAAAAGAAAACCTTTAAAAAAAGCACTGGTCTCATTAGCAGGAAATTTTAAGAAAGAAACACGTTCGGAAAATCCCCGATACATTTTTACAGGGCACATTACTGTCTCACTCCCAAACTTTAACGTTTCATTACTCTATTTTAAAACTAACGGTAAATTTATTTCAAGAACGGCGTCACCGGTCACTTAAGTAATTAGGTCAATGTGAGAGCTATCCATTGTTAGTTGCATTTTGGGAGTAAAGTCGACAATAATGTTATCATCTGGACAAAGTTTTTGTTGTCATAATAAACAATTTGCTTACATAACTGTTGGTTTAAACTTCGTGATAATAGTCGGAATCTATAATTACATGTTTTAAAACAATCACGGATACTACTGCTGGGATTTGCAAGTTTTCACACAAAGATAGATTCATAATGATATTTTTCATATCCCTTAATCGTAAAAGAACGAGCTTCCGAAACGAAAACGGCAGGACCGATTTTTATGATTTTTGTATCGATTCGTCGACGTTTCTCAAGTCAAAATAAGAAATAAAACATTCTAAATAGGTAATGAATTCTAAACACATTGGTCGGATAAAACCACCTTTGGTGCATAATTAGTATATAAAGATTATAAGTAAATACAGTAGTTAAAATACATTTTTAAATGAGTACTTAAGACCAATTCAAGTCACTCTCCAAGATAATAAAAAACCTCTACCGAACCCCAAAAAAAGCGTAACTCAACGACTATTTTCATTCAAACAAGCAAACACAATGAATAGTCATATTACATAGTAGACTTCGAATCCCGAAAACGCTCAGATTTCACGCAATATCTTATTTCTAAAAACACTCTTACACTGCTGTGATCACCGGGTTTTTTGTCACGCGACCCCAAGTAATTGTATCTCGTGGTACATATGAGTTACCGTAAAAATGGCTAAAAAGTATAAAATCTTGTCAAGGTATCAGAAATGTTTCGTAATATGACAATAACGTATGATATTACTGAGAAATGCTATTGTAAGTAAATGGTTCATAGTTTGTATCTGAACCTTATAAATATAAATTAATAATATCATGTATAAGCTTTTTAGTTCTAGGAGGTAAAGGATAATAAATATGCAAATTTTCGATATTATTAAAGAAGAAAAAAGTAGCACCATTAAAATAAAACTATACGCGGTATTTAAAATTAATATATAGTCCATGATTTAATTTGTAAATTTGTTCATCTGTCTTTACTACCTATATACATATAGAACACATAATGAAGTTTTAAAATATAATTTTAGCGTTAAAATACGAAAATAAAGCAGTTTAAATCTAACGGAAATATTACCGTTTCGATTATATTTTTACGTAGTTAGATTTCGTAGTTTATCTGTGGTTTCTAAAGATGATATTGTTATCCAGACTGTTTACTAGATGGCGCTGTTATAAATTTCCACTCAACCCTAAGCTGTGTGTGTGTATTGTCAGGTTCCGTTTCTCGGGGCGCGTGCTGGGGCTGGCGCTGGTGCACGGCTACCTGCTGGAGGCGTGGTTCACGCGCGCGCTGTACCGCGCGCTGCTGCGCCTGCCGCCCGCGCTCGAGGACGTGGACGCGCTCGACGCGCAGTTCGCGGCGTCGCTGCGCTGGTTACAGGTGAGTACCAGATGTGTGCTCAATTTGCGTGTGTTTCAACGTTCATTAATCAATGAAAAATGTAGTATTAGTCATAAATGTCTTAATAAGGATATATCTGGTTTTTATTCTTGTTTACAAAGTTACTTTCTTTTGTCCTTCCCTATGTATGCTTAAATCTTTAAAACTACGCCACCTATTTTTTTTATCAGATAGAGTGATTCGAGGAAGGATTGTGTATACATTATAATACATACACATATATTTTTGAAACACATTTGAAATTTTGATTTGCCGAAAAATGTTTAGAGTAAACTTGTTATAAGCTACAAGAGAGAGAGAGCCGTTAACATGTGTGTGTTTGTGTTGGGTGTGTCAGTCGGCGCGGTGCGTGTCGTCGCTGGAGCTGACGTTCGCGGTGTCGGAGCGGCTGGCGGACGGGCGCGTGCTGGAGCGCGAGCTGCGGCCGGGCGGGCGCGAGCTGCCCGTCACCGAGCGCAACAAGAAGGAGTACCTCGAGCGGCTCGTGCGCTGGCGCGTGCAGCGCGGCGTCGCCGACCAGAGCGAGTGGCTCGTGCGCGGCTTCCACGAGGTGAGCCTATCTACTGACTATATATCCTTACTCGTCTCATCCGTCTCACGCTTCCAAGAGGTGACACTCACCCGCCTCCCCCACCTTACCCATAAAATAATAAATATTACGATTCCTTCACAAATTAATCGGAAGGAATCTTGATACCTCTCAAATTTTTCTTTACATATTTCACTTTACATTTTGAAAATCCCTTCTAATACACCTACAAGAGTCCAAGAGTCCCTTCGCAAAAGTGCTATATCTATCGTATAAAAGTCTAAGTGTACGGTATCAGGTGGTGGACCCGCGTCTGGTGGCAGCGTTCGACGCGCGCGAGCTGGAGCTGGTGATCGCGGGCGCGCCCGAGCTGGACGTGGCCGACTGGCGCAGCAACACCGAGTACCGCGGCGGCTACCACGACGCGCACCCCGTCGTCGTCTGGTTCTGGCAGGCTATTGACAAGTGAGTGCCGCGCCCACACACCACACACAGTACACACTACACATCACACACCACACACCACACACCACACACCACACACCACACATCACACACCACATAGCACACATCACACACCACACACTACACACCACACACACCACACATTTCTTTTTAACAACATCGTGGGCAAACGAACAGGCGAGCCAC
>DWAJ01000537.1:0-31473 GCA_018238005.1 Eurema mandarina
CAGCGGTTTGGCCGTAAAAGCGTAAAGTTATAAAAATTTTCAACAGCACCCCCCCCCCTTTTAACCCTTTTTTCCAGTTAAAAAGTAGCCTATGTCCTTCCCCAGGTTCTGGACCATCTGTGTACCAAATTTCATCTGTTACCAAGGTTCAGTAGTTTTAACGTGATGGAAAGACAGACAGACATACAGACAGAGTTACTTTCGCATTTATAATATTAATATGGATTAAGGAATAATACTGAATATATGACTATTATTTAAACATTTTGTTTATTTGTATAAATGCTAGTCCCATGTAATTCTTTCTGCTCAATCTTGACAATGATATTTCGCTGTATAGTGCGTCCTGTGGTTTCTCTGCGTTTTGATAACCAAGTACTGAGGTCTAATTTTGAATAGCTTATAGCTGGAGATTTTTAAAATCTATACTTTGGTACCAGTACTTTGGCAATATCGATACAAACTAATCAATATAATTTGTTTTTTACTAAAAATAATACTAATTTTCCTTTCAGTTCACGTTCTACGGGACACCGAGTCTCCTTTAGAAGTGGCTTCAGCCTGGGGTCCTGATGTGCAGTTTGTTCTTAAATATATTGATGAAGGTATCAATTTTATATCAATCAACTTACTTAGTATAAAAGAACTATAAGTATCTTAATGGGGTTGCGGAAATATTCGTAAGGGTATCCGTAACTTCGTAGTAAAGATGATGATGATGAGGATGCTGGAATATCGTGGGGTGATTGTCTGTTTGAGTACAACAAAGCTTGCTATATCCCCACGGAACTCCCAAATATAAAGCATAAATGAAACTAATAATATGATTTTCACCACCGACAGAAAATTAATAACAACAAAATTACTAAGCTTCTTTTGAAACGAAGTTTAGAAATAGTTAAATATTTAATTTAAGGTATTTTTTAAATTCTTAACATACGTATTGCGACACTTTCTATTAACACAAAATCATAATTTTTTACAAAATAATTATGGTCGAATAATCAAACCTCCACATGACTAGTTTTCTCGTAGCTTATAAACTAAAAATGACTTTAAATATGCAATAACTTCAGCATAAATTCGCATTTTTATGCCGTTTAATTCAACAGCTTTATAATTCAGAGTTAACACTAATTGCCGTATAAATTGCTCAATCACTCCACATACTTTATAATCAAAGACAATAAATGATATCTCAATAAAGATCACAGTGCTAATATGTCTCGTATTTATTTACGAGCGTAATTGCTTCGTCCATTCGCTGTCCTTTATTTACGTCACTATAAATATGTCGGAAATAAAGACCGGCAGATTAGGACATTATTTAATCAATGCAATAAAATTGTCAAGACAATTTAATACTCTGGGTCGCGTGAAACTCATTACTTTACGCATGCCAATGCGTAGACTCGAAAATAAACTAGGTATATATAGTTCTTGTCCGGATTTCAGTACCAAAATTGAGCAAAATAAAAATAATAGTACCTACCTATTATGTAATATTTCAAATTGGACGTCAGCACGAGTATATCAGCGTTCTTGGAAAAGGTGTACAATATGAATGTTGCATTCCACGATGTGAATTTCGCTACTACGTATTGATCAATCCTTCGTTAGTGCAGATATTGAAATCCCTAGGGAAATTGATAATAAAAATAGCTTCAGTTCATAAAGAATTTTCTGTTTTATCTGTGTTGGTATTAAGAGTATTCAGAAAAAATATGCTTACGTTTTTAAAACTGAATTGGGCTTTGCGATCTAACAAGCAGCGTTGCTGTTATTATAATCTATTCCATTTAAACTCCTTGTAAAATGTAACGAAATGAATGAGTCGACTATTTCGAGTTTATTTACAAAATATATGTTAATGTTGGTATTATGTAATAATTGTTTTCTATTTATACATGTGACTTATTAAGTCTGCATTCATAACTCCTTTCACTAATGAGCGCCTTATTAAATGACATAATCGGTAGCTTTTTTCTTATTTAAATTCCAATGGAAACATTTAGCGTTTGATATATGTTAAAATATTCAATTGATAACGCTTCACCTTGCGTTCTAACTTCATTAGAATTCTATTTAATTATGCCAACGATATTTATGGTAAAAGTGGTACTGCGTCTTACGAAACAGTTTATAAATACGTTTCGAGTTAACTCTTTGCGTTTGATGTTATTAAGTCAGAGTTTAGCGCGACTAGGTTATAGATTCTCATTCTTAGATATTATTTAAAGAACGTTTAGACGCTATAAGCAGGAAATCATTATAATTAAACGCTCATCGACCCATCTATGACAAAACGAATAGGATAAAAACGGTGGATATACAAAAAAATATCTATAAAGATAAGCCTAAGACTAGACGGATTTTTTCATTTATTCGAGTAAACATATAATAGTCACTTTTATTAGCAACGCTATCAGTTATTTTATAACGAAAAAAATCCTTGAAATAAAAAGTTTTTAGTGAAACATGTTTTGTATGCGTAAATAAAAAGAAATTGATTTTTTTTAAACTTTGAAAGCTTAAATGATAAATCATTTAACAATTTAAATTATATTTTTTTATTAAGTTATCATGTTATGGCATACATGATTTATCGAATAATGAAAAATTTAAATGTGTAGGTAAATAATTTTCTACATCGGAGCCCTGTAACGGTTCCTTAAGTCTCATCTTAAATATCTACCTGATACTGCTACCTGCCGCTCATATTTTTATTTCTGTAATAACTTTTACATTGTGGCCGAATTGACCGTGAACCAGTTAATACAATTTATTGTTTAATTTATGTATGTTATCAAATTTAAAAATTCACTTAAATATTATTTTAAAAACTCGTAAAAATAAGTATACAATATGATGATAATTCACCTGTCGATATGGCTGTATGCAGAGGCTTTTCTGCGCGAGCGCAGGTTGTAGCTTCTCCCACTCCCGGCTTAGCCTTAACACCATCTCGCTCACACCACGATAACAAGAAAGAGACAGGTAGCGCGACGTGTATACGTCACGAGAGGCGCGTCGGTAAAGCCGTTCAACTCAAAATGACTGTTGTACCGACCGTACAACTGGATCAACGGTTATAGCGGATCCAACTTAGTTTAAACGTACCTCTGTTGCTTGGCGTTTGTTTTACTCGATTCAGAGGTATTATTTCAGTAATGTTGTAAACAAAACGTCAAATTGTCTATAAGTTCGCGCGACATAACCTTAATTACACGTACGTGAGTGCTCGATTCGAGGTTCGTTAAAGTATGTGTTGAAGGCTTTCATCTCGGCGAATGCTGCCTTAAATCACGCCATGGACCGTTCAAAGTAAGTTCGTTAAAAGTACCTGTGATAAAATTTGTGCTGTAAATCCCAAGTTTGTTACGTTCTGTTAGTGTTTTTGTGTTTGTGATTGTGCCATACAAAAAGGATTGACTATCATTGAACATCAAAACAGGGTTTGTATTATTTAGTTCATATCAACTTTCTAAGCGGTTTCTAGTCGGCGTTGTAGCTTTGCAAAACATACATTTTCAACATAGGTATTATTAATTTGAGCATTAAGAAAAATAATATGTAAAAACTATTCAATGAACCACGTACATGTTTAACATTTGCGTATTATATAAGAATCATCTTATTCTAGCCTACCAGTGCAAGACTTTGGTCTTACTAATGATTAAATTTATAATAAAGAAACATTTTTTGTTTATAAATAAACATTAAATAAATAATACACGTAGTTCGAAATAATACTAAGGGCCTATAGAGTTCATTGAACTTCGACAACGTTGATTATAAAATTAGCGATTCCAATTTCTCATGGAATTTATTTTATGAAAATCAACTCATGGTGTAGTTGACTTTATCAATTGAAATGATAATTTTTACAGATATGGTTCATAAATAACCTTAAATGACAATAATACATAGGTGTTTTTTAAATATTAGAAAAGGACATCAACCACAAGTTTACGTCGTCGAATATTTAGTTTTAATAATTATAATGAAACTATTTGAAATACCGTTAAAAATTAGCCTACCCATTTATTTTACTTTACTAGTTTAACCTTGGCTGCTTAACGTTCTTTAAGGCTGTTAAAACCTGTATTTTTATCGGGTTTTGATAGCACTATAGGCACTATATTTAAATAAATAGCCTATTACGAAGTACAATAAAAAACACGAATATAGTCGGCGTGATATAGATTACAAACTCGTTTTGAAATTTGGCGAAAGTTTAGGCGACTTCTAAGACTAACCTCACAACTAATCCGTTACTAAAGATATATTTTTAATTTAACTTGTTTCTTATATTAGATTCTTGGAACACAATGCCCTTAGTATATTTCGAGGCGACAATTATTATTACATTTGTTTAGAATTTCTCAGCGGTTAGTAAGGTGCGCAGGTATAAAGTTAAAAGTGGTAATAGCTATTTCTTATCTATCTGTAAACTAAATGCAGGTTTCTATCTACGAGCTTTTAAAATGTTCGCGTTATCGCTGTTATCGGTTATGTAATGTAATTGAATTCCAACGACGTCCATCATTTGTGTACTTTGACAACAAAAATACTGTTAGCCATTGCAGCAAGCCACTATGAGATAAGATAAGGCTGTATTCATGTCTTTGGCGACAGGTAATCTTGAATCTTAATGCCTCTATCGAACTTGTTCTAGGATTTGTAATGTTTGTGAAGGAGGGAGCTAAGTTTTTTTGTTTTTTGTGCATTCAATACAAAATAACTTCAAGTAAACAGCATTCTTACGAGAGGTAAGCTTTAATTTGTATGTACATGTTTAATTATAGTCCACGTAAAATAATTTAACAATAAAATTTATTTTCTTCTGTTGATGATTCTCGTACAATTCATAAATGCACTCGATATAGGTAATTTCCTCTCTGATATATTCTTATACTTTAAACAATATCGTTTAAAGTAAGTTAGACTGAAATGAAGTTACAATTGTAGTTGTTAATAATAATAATTGGATCATTATGATGTGATATCGATAGTCCCTAGCGACGTGATTGTGCATGCCCAGTGATCTCTGAGATTGAGGTCCGGCCACGATATCATTACTCTATTAGCTTAGGCATTTGATGACCCATTAACATTGACGTTGAGTGACTATAGGGGTAGTTGAGATATTCATATAATTTCCTCATATAAAGATTTTTCGCACCGGAAGCTCTAAGTCCTTACTAGATTTGGCTGAAATTTGGCATGCAGGTATATTAGACCTTTTCACAGATGATTGTTTCGGCGTGCCTGTGAAACCGTCAAGGTGCAATAGGGTAGGAACATTCAGAGGGTTTTTAGTCGGTAGTTACTCAGAGCCCGACATAACCTGTCCACCTCCCCATGGTGGGCGGGTATCTGTAACAGGATTTTCCCTCTGAAAAAAAAGTTATATTAGACCTTGGATTGTAACATACTATATTTTCATCCTGTTATTCTCACGGACACGAAAACTATGCGGGTAGAATTTTATGTTCGCAAAGAAATCCAAAACGTCCAAAGTATAATCACCGTGTTACGTATTACAAATTACCAGTAGTCCCTGCTCATTTCTAATGTTAATAGCATACATTTTAGCGATAGTAGGTTAGTGGCCATAACTAGTGACTCGGTCAACGAACATGAACTAAATAACTTCCGCTGTATATTAAAGCATTAATTATTCTTCCTTTCCTATCTTATTTCATCTATTATTTCACCACACATTCTGTTACTTAACAACATTCGTTAGAACTGTAATGTAAGTATAGTTGCCCTTATTAACTGTAGTCTGTATATGTATTAAGAATTCATTGCTATAGTGTACTTACTATTTTAGTAACTATTGCGTTACATACATTTGACATTAGGTGTAAAAATTACATTTAAGCAATAATTATGTGAATAATTCGAATTTATGTATGAAAAACACCATTCATTCATATACATGTTTCTAAAACGTCTATGATGAACTATTAAAGGAAACTGGTATACAAGATTGTTCACGTAATAATTAATTTCTAAAAGCACGATTACAAAATTAACTTGCACAAATAACGTACAGGGAAAGCAATTAAATCAGTTCTTAAAATTCATTCCATTAAATTGTAGTATGCAGGAGTACAGCTCTCATCCGATTGAATAGAAATACCGAACGGTTTAATATTTACTCTGCCTCGGGCCATTACTGCAGTTGTGGGATATCTCAAATACCTTAATCTTGGGCGGGAAATACTGTTCGCTCTCGTAACTATTTTGTGGTAGTGAATTATTGAATAACGGACGTTTTTATTTTGAATAATTAATCAATACAAGCTTCGAAAACCCTCATGAACAAAATGAGTGTTACTCTTCTCGTAAATTGAATTACTGACGATTTTCTATAAAATATTATTGTATACATATGAAAAGGCATGTAAACTGCCTTCCGAACCGGAGGTAACTGTTTTGTAATACCATGACGATTCAAAAGTGTTACTTTATGTAGTCTAATTGAATAAAGATACTTTTGACTTTTAAAATTGAAGTAACATCTTCATGTCACTAAACCGTGTTAGTAGTTAAAGTTGCATTAGTTTTTGCTTAATATAAAGACTAGCGCAATTATTTTGTTCTCATAGTTCACAGCGCACTGACTTCGCCTCGAATAGAAATGAAAAGTTATATCCACATTTCATATGCGAAACTTACTTTCATTCAATTTAATTTGCACATTTAAGACTTAGTTCAAAATGTTTTTATATGGAATCTTGTTATTCGAAATTACTTTCCTTCATGTTTGCGTTTTGAATATTATCATAATTTCACTAGCGAAAAGTGTTAATAAATTAAATGAATAATATGGTGAATAACGCATACAGTACACATTTAGGTAGCCGCAAGTTCTTTGAAGAATTATCGCATTATATATTAAATGCCTGAAATAAAAAAAATTACAAATAAAAACATTAACTTGTAAAACACTTTCCGTACAAAATAACGTATTCAAAGCAAGTATCGGCGAGGGTATTCGCCTAATTCTCACTTAACCTGGTAACCCTGTAGTATTGTGAGATGTTCACGCGTATTCGGAGCCTTAGGAATCTCGTGAAAGTTGGCCAACGCGAGATCAAGTGGATGGGTCGTTGGAACCAGTTTTGTGAATCGGCAAGTGTTAATAAATTGACTACAAGCTTCACTATTAAGTATCTATTCCCTAAAGAAACGTATTTGGATTAAATTACATTATGTTTTTACTTTTTACGTTTGATGCTCATATTACAATTACGTATATGTAATGTCGTCAAATGCCTCTTAGGTAATTTTGGACGCATTTGAATAACCTATGATACTGAGCCGCTTATACATTACATAAAGATACAAGCTCATGACCTGTGTTCACTGACTTAAAAGGAAATGGCAAGGCAAGAATTGTTTTGCGCTTAAAGCCATGAAACAAAAAGAATGAACAAAAATTACGTTTGTTCCTCGTATTCATATTCAAATGATAGTAAAAACTCCCATGCGTTCGTTTTACGCGCTATTGTAGATTGTTACAATCGAACGGCGAGATTTAATTGTTGCGGCCTCGTAATCAGCTTTGATCTTACATTATTCTTGTTAACAATAGAAACGTTCCCTCTACGCGAACTGGAGATTTTAATTCGAGAAAAGGAATAGAGAAATGAAAGGCTTTATAGGGTTATTGTGGCGATGCTAAGCTCGAGATTCAATGGTAGGTTTATTTATTATTAGAAGCGTTTATATAGTACTAATCGAGTATTGTTCTAAAATGTTTCAATATTAAGAAAGTACGCCTGTCGTTATAAAAAATACAAGATCATTGATTATCGGCTTACGTAAATATTAGCAAGATGTTGAATGACTTTAAAATGGTATATCGATTAAAATGTATTTGTATTATAATTGTAGCTTAATATAGTTGAAATAATGCAATAGGTAGCACTGCATTAATATCTGATGTCCATTTACTGCGTCGCTGCAGTTCCGAATTTGATCAAACAACTGTAATTATGTAAACAATAGGGAACTAAATGGATGCCTATCAGCAATCTACTAAGGTTTAGCTGTTTCATGACTTGTTGATATTATCACTTCATCTAATAAATTAGTTTAGGCGTTGATAGCGGTTTAGTTCAATGGTCTATAATCTAACACTTGTAGTGATATATCAAAACAGTATCTTAACTTTGATTTCTACCACAAAATTTCAAACTATGAGTCCTCTTAATAACCATTTGTAAAAATTTATAACTAAATATCGGAAGTATGTACTTATCCACGTAAAACCTAAGTACTTACCGAATTGACTTAGTTACAAATAGCTGTAAATATACCCTTACTCAAACGTGTAGTAAAAGTACCGAATCTATAAAGAATAGTCTATAACATGAGAGTTATGTAAAAGCGTAGTCGGAAACTTTTCTAAATCGCTATAGCAAACATTATAATCAAACACGAGATTATCTTCAATTAGGCCTTATTTGGTTATTTGAACGGAAACTGTTAGCAGGCACTCGCATTTGGGGTCATGTTACGTAAAATACTTATCGATATGTATGTTCAGCCGGCATTCACGACAAACTAGTTTCTAAGTAAACCGAGTGGTCCCATAAAACGAATAAGGTCATGCGGCCTCAGCAGTAAATCTTTGTAAATCTATTTTACTCTGGATTCTTGTGGTCCAGATGGCTAGTAGGAGACTTTCAGACAGTTTTTCACGGTCAACTGGTATTTCTCCAGATACGACTTTTATCAATGCAACTTTTATCGTAGAAGCCATTTAAATATTTCGATACTATTCTATATTCTTATATTTATATCTTGGTTTTTTTAGAAATATGGAAACATTAAAACATAGATCAGGTTTGAAGTTTTAATAAGCGCTTTAGTTGTATAATATTAAGCTGTTAAACTAAAATTAATGTATTTCATTTACAAAAGCAATAAAAACGATATCCATGCATTTAGACTATGGGGCATCAAGATGTACCCACCCTTTGTATCTAGAAGTGATCCAACAACTAACCTTCAGGACTGCAAAAGGTGTAACCGTCTCTTAAGGAACGTGCCACACACCTGCCTGTTTTTATCTACACTATAATGGCTACTTTGTTTAAGACAATATTTTTTATCAGTATCATGTATTAGGTATCTGACTTAACCATCGAACCCTCATAACTTTAACATTACGTAAACTTTTTTTAACATCAATGAAATTCTTCGAAGGCTCATTAATGCCGGTATTCAGGCCAAAACAACAAGATTCAATGATAAATTATGTATGCAAAGCTTACATACTGAATCGCACATTTTAATATATTTATATCAATTCATTGATGCGAATAAATGCGTGTTCCTCTCTTGAATGTCATTTTGGTAAATATCGGCATTTGGCAAAGCTTTTCCTTGTGCGTATTTCTTGATGCTCAATCGAGTGATATTATTTTTTAACAGTTGGGTAATAACTCGTGTTCGCCTGTCATGAATTGATAATTCGATCGCATGTCGGAAATTCGTGAGTCATGCCCTACCGTGAGGTCACCCTAAAGTCTAAGCGATTCGGATATCACACGATCGGCCAAGGTTATGGTAACAGCGTGGTTGAACAATTGTAGAATGCAGAATACACTATCAACTTAACACGATGCGGTTGTAATCGTGTCTAATGTCAATCATGAATGTACTTTCAACGTTATGAGATAAATGTTATTTGCAGTCGCAAATTATGGGTGCATGTTGGGAAGTATTACAATTTTGTAGCGTAGATACGAAATCGACGTCGACGCGAGTTTGCTGTGCAGTCGTGTCACGCGAAACTATAATCAAAACCAGTATGGTACCTCGTGTACGACGAATTAGGATCGACTGTGACTCGCGGAAGCGTTGTCGATGTTATTGTTGGATATTGCCCGTAATGTTTGTCTGTGTAACTAGTTGGTGAATTGTTGTTTAAAATTGACGTTTACTACGGACATAAGTAATTTTCTTGTGACGCTGTGGTAAGCTCGGCTGTGGAATTAGCTAGCTTTGTATTACTTCATTAGACGAAGTTTAATAGTTCTCCGGAAACAAAAGAAGACCCACCGCGGATTATGTAAGCGAAATTCCAACAAAAGCGATTTTATGCAATTACGTACGCTTAACTTGTGAGTTGTGGAGTTATTACTAAACTGAGCTCTCGGTCACGGAGTAATGATCATTTCGTTGGCGAGAGTCACGAGCCTCTCTGGCATTCGCTATTTCGCCCCGGGCGTTTTTTGATTTTTAGAAAACTCTTTGTAGCGTCTCGTATTTAGCTATCTGTCATATTTAATATCATTAATAGGAATGTTTCAAAACTCAAAACTTTTATAGCTTAATGTGAGTTACAACTGATGGAAGTAAGCCGATCGAACTAACCCTGTCCTTTATAAAAAAAACTGGCATTTAAGGTAAATAGCATCTTAGAAAAGCTCAGGTCTATCAAGCTACATTATTGGAATGTTGTTTTTCTCAGCAATAGTTTATTCCTTACATTTATTCATATAGACAAGACTTGAAAGAACATTCTCGAATGATACAGGGAACTTTTATAACGTCGAAGAAAAAAAACCATAATAACACGAACGCAGGCGGATGCCTTCGCGTTGACTTAAAAGTAGCAATACTCGCTTGGTTAGTTTGTTAAAGATTTATATGGCTGGTGTATGTGCGTATAATAAATGGTAAAGAAAGATGCGGCTCTCACTTCATCGCTAATTTTATTGTCGCGTCATAAGTAAATACTATTTTAGTACTCGTAATATTTAACGGTACTGTGGTCTACGTACGTAGATATTATTTTGTTGGTTAAAAGTAATGTTTATATAAAATTATTTAGACTATACTTCAGTTTGTGTATCTATACTAATATATAAAGAAGTAGGGATCTACTGAACCGATTTTAAAAATTCTTTCTCGCAAAAAGCCGCATTATTGCTGAGTGTCATAGGCTATATGATAAAAAAAGGATTATTAACATTATGCCCAACGAAGTGGGCACGGGTCTGCTAGTAATATATATAGCAAATATTTAGAAGTTATTAATGAATTAACCACAGAAGTATGGAAATACACAGCTACTAAGAAACATGATATTTGACTGGATGGGAAAGTAGGAGACAAGTTACTGTGCCTATCGTGGTTAGTAACCACAACAGTAAGTTACAAAGTCAATGCTCACCTGTTACGAAGCAAACTATGACAATTTTGCATATTTTGCTTGAGTACATAATGAGACTGTACATAAAAATCCTTTTAGCTTCACTACCACAAGTAGGTACATCATAGTCCAATATGTTTGATTAAATATGTTTTAACAAAATAATATAATAACAATAAAACTATTTTTTAAAGTAGCTAGCTCAATCTCTTGCATAAACATTTGCCGCTGAATAGTATTCTTCATATTTAAACTTCTCCCCAACCTCCCGATCCGATATAATTTTCTCTTTAAAATAAGTTTCCGATCTATCACAGATAGACCCCTTTGATGCCGAATATTCTTACTCAAAGAACTAGTTCGATATTGCTTCAATCTACCGCAATATAACATTCCATTTTTAAAAACAAACAGAATATAGGTTTAACGGTTTCATATAGCACGGAGGTCTATTGTTCCCGGTTGGGGCCGGAACTATGCTTTGTGCTTCGGAGGGCTCCGCGGTATTAAATATCCGTTAGCGCCTCACCCGTCTCCACAATTATTGAATTCTTTGTGTGACGTAGTTTTAGTGCTTATTTTCCGCTCTATTGATAGGCGGTCTGAAATTTTTACGTGAAAGGTTTGTTATTAAAACGGCGGTAGCTTGGGAATATTACTTTTCTTTGTGTTTGGTTTAATCGTTTTTATAAAATGGTAAAGCTTATAGAATAATGTAGAATAATTTATACGTAAAATAGTGTTTACAAATTTTTAGTTTTGTTAGTGGTATAATATTTATAGGCTTATAATCAATCGTAGTTACATTTAAAACTATTTACAACATTTTTTCTCATAAACAGAAAATAAATATAAAAAGCTAAAGGTTATAAAGCCATAAATTCAATCTTCAAAAGTCCAGGTGCTGTATGCAAATGGCTTCCTCGGTTTCCGGATAAGCTATCGGCCATTTCCTAATGAGCCTTTGATTACACTCGTATTTGGGTATAGACTATAAATCAACACGAAATCTTAATATTCCCAGTGGATAGAAATATTTTACGTAGAATTAATTACGACTAGGTTTTAGCATGCTTCGTTTTTGATAAACTATAAATGATGGCTTACTTTGATTTTGGTTATAAAATAAAATATTCATAAGTTTTGTAATTATTCCAATTAAATTTATTTTGGTCTGTCTTGATAGATGTGTCCGATCCAATTGATTAGTCCAACATCGCAGTAGTAAAGATTTATTATTTGCAAGTTATTTGTAAAAAGTAGGTAATTTGCTATTGACAAATTTGACTAGACGCTACAATTTAGATGCTGTCGTTCGTAAAGAAGTATTAAACGCGAGCAATGAGCTGCTGTCGTAACGTATCTGTATGGTAACACTAACTTCATTTTGAAACGCTTCCTACTCGATATTCGAAGCAACAGGCTTTAGATAGATAGTTCAAAGGCTTAAATATTCATTCGAGTACAACGGTTCTTTGGGAAATGGATATTCAAAGGTGTTCTTGCGTGTTAAACGTTTGAGATAAAGACTTGTTCTATCCCCTTTATAGTGCGACAACTTTGAAATTACTTAAAAATTACAAAATATACGACAGCGAGAAGTCAGGTAATGCTGAATTGTAGTATTAGCTCATGACATAGAAATTTAAATAATCAATGGGTAAAATAATCTATAAAGAAACGTAAGCAAATAGCATAATATGTCGGTGGGTGGAAAGCATTTTCTTTAGTTATTTAGAATGCTCAAGTCAGTCAACTTAATTTCATTAAAATTAATGTTAGTAGATTAATCCGTATTCTTTACGTGTACGTATACCTTAATTATCAATGAATGTATAACTGAGTGTCCTCTTATAAGATGTCTAATAAAAATGTCCCTATGTAAGTCACATTTTTTAGAGATTGTAACAATGTTCTTTGATATTAATTTAATGTTTCTCTACACAAAGTCTAATGCACCGCTTAGAGCACGGTAAATGCCTTGTCACCGTCGTCGCTGCTTGTTACCTTCAACGCCGTCACGATTTAGCAGCTGAGGTGTTGAAGCGAGCTTAGCCAGCTTACTGTATCACTGAGTTTCGTGACTAGACTTACTAAATTATCTTAACAGCGACGGATTTTGTCACTTCTTCGCTTTTAAATATGTAGTGATTATTTACGTACAAAATATAAAATTTTATCTGTCGTGTTACACCTCGCGTGTTTTCTAATAATACGCTGTCTTGCTTGCTTTTTTATATTTAATCATAAAATTTCATTTTTATATAAATAAATATTAAGCATGGCGAGTATAACATATATGTTGCTATATTAATGTCGATTTTGCTTGTCACTTTCCACGTCGTCACAATACAGTCGGAGGCGTTGAAATGAGCTTCAGCAGCTTACAATATCACTGAGATTTTTGAGTCTACCAACTAAATGAATGACGATGTTCTTCTTTGAACACTGTTAACGTTAAAATAATAGTAGGAAGTTATTAAATACGTATAGTTTTCTTAACATTTTATATCATAGCAAATGTTTTGCTTGTTTTATAACAATTTCCGTATTCGTAAAAATTATAATTGCATTTTCGCAGTTTAGTGTTTTGCTACTTTGATTAGATCAGCCAAGGTAAAAATTTATTGAACAAAAACTTTAATAAAAACAATTCTATTAGCGCTCAGTATACGTTGTTATTTTTAATTATTTGGTATGTACGTACGCCGCAATTAATTTCGAGGTTAAATGTTTGCTATACTCGTAGCTACTGTTCCAGTATAATTAGTACGTTAACTTTACGTGCAGTTCAGGTTTCCAGCTAAATTTGTTATATAAATGAGAAATTAGTAAACTAGAGCCTGTATTACAATGCGCCCATAAAGTTTCAGCATGTGAAGTTAACACTAGGTATTATTACATTACAAAGTCATATGCTGTAGCAACTTCCATAGAGTTTAGATTACTTTAATACCGCGGACGTGGGATATGTATAGTCAACTATTAAAGTATGTTAACACATTTATGATCAATATACCATACATATAAAACTAACTTTATAGTAAAGTAGCTGTTGCCCGCGACTCCGTCCGCGTGGACTTTCATATAAACTTTGACCCCCCCTTCCCTCCCTTATAATCCTTTTTTCCTAGATTTTTTCATAATCCGCTTTCTCCCGTTCCCGTGGGAATTTTTCAATATCCTGTTGCAAATAACCTTTAAGTTTACTAAGGAACCTACGTCCTACATGCCAAATTTCAAGCGTCTAACGTGAGCGGTTCAGATTTTTTCATACAAATGTTTTTTCCCACTAACTCCCGTTCCCGCGGGAATTTCGGGAATTCCTTTCTTAGCGGATACCGACGTCATAACATCTACATGCACTGCAAATTTCAGTCCGATCCGTCCAGTGGTTTGGGCTGTGCGTTGATAGATCACTATGTCAGTCAGTCACCTTTGAATTGTATTGATATAGATAGATATAACATATTTTATAATATTAAGTGTCGAGATAAGAGGACATAATAATCGTATTAAAATTTATATTCTTAATATAAGAAATATCAATTCAACTATTGATACAGTTCAGAACTAAAGTGTTTTTAATGTGGAATGTGTTTTAAATATATTTTTATCGTCGACTGTACGACATGAACCTATTAAAGTAATACATGCGGTAGGTACATATAAATATTCTCAGAACGAAGAATCGAAAACGAAAGAATAGGTCCATGAGAATTCTTGGTATTGTTTTAAAAACAAACAATAAAATGTTAGGCCTATCTGCTATGGAAAGGTAGCTTGAATAGGCACTTAGTTTGATAGCGGGCCGTCTAGTGTCATGAATGTTAATGGGCGATGCATCCTGAGTCTATGGTTAAATTGAAGTCACCAACTCTTTACATAGACGTACTGTTTAAAGTCACAAGAAATTAATTTTAGTTTACATTTCATACATTCATTCATTCATTGTTATAAAGACAAATTTGTCTATTATGTACTTGTCAAATATTAATATAAAATACCTTGTATTTGTTATACGATACAAGCTTTGCCCCGCGGTGTGACCTGTGCTAATAGGGTAAATAAATAGTGGTTGTATCCTAAGTAAAACGTAGCCTATGTTTTAATCCAGAGTGTCAGCTAACTCCATGCTCGATTTAATTAATATCGCTCGAGCCGTATAGACGTGTAGAAGTAGACTTACAAACTTTCGCCTTTATAATATTAGTGTAGATTACTTAGTGGAAGTTATATTAATAAGACATCAAAATATTTTGCGTTGATCCAGACATATAAAGCCAAGTCACTCCTATTGTATGTCGCACCTTGGGATTAAGATTGTATATTTTTATATACAAATCTGCAGCTAAATACGTATTGCAATGAAATTCCAACTGGAGCGTGAGTCGATTAAATAACTACTGTTTATTACAAAAATGGTTGCTGTTTGTGATAAGAACACAAGCGGTTGCGATAAGACCCAACGATTGAGAATTATTTTAGGTGCTTTAAAATATCTTCCGTCAATTGAGGTTGTTTGTTTAAGTTTTAACTATAAAATATAAAGTGCAATTGCTAGATATGTTTTTATTCATATGATATTTACTATTCATTAGGTAAATATTTAATAAACTAGCTGGTCAGACGCGACTTCATTCACGCTGTGTGTATACTGCCCGAAACCTTATACCAGAAAACTACTTTTTTTTGCTTAAGAACCACCTTAATACATCCAGGAATATTTAAACATAATAATTATAATCGGTTCAACTGCTATCGATACTAAGACACTTACTAACACATGTTGCGATTTATTTTTATACTAACAGTTGCCCGCGACTCCGTCCGCATGGACGTTCATATGAACCCTGTGTACCAAATTTCCAATTCATTACAATCTGTTCAGTAGTTTTAACGTAAATGCGTAACAGACAGAGTTACTTTCGCATTTATAATATTAGTAGAGATTGTAGATATCATTAGAAATATTTTTAAAGCAATGTTGTAACAGTAAATCACACTCTATATAAAATGACACACATTAAAGTAAGGAAACAGTGGTGACCTCAAAAATGTGATGTAAAAATTACACGCTATAATGTATGTTACTGTTCTTGGCATTGCATGTTCAACCGTCTTTAGCGTAATTTTAGAATGTACGAGTAACGTGCTAATGCAGGAATTTGAATTCAGATATATAAATTTTCGTACAACTGTAAACTTATTTTTAGATATTTACCTAATGACGTTTTATCAATATTTTTCTTTACTTTTAAGCTAAATAGGTGGCTAGTTCACCCTTCTCATATTTTAAAAATCAACACCAAATTTATGAGGTACGTCACCCTTATATAAAGTATAATATGTAGTTTGATGATTTTCCATAAACAGTGCTAACTATTTTAATATTTCATTATAATATTTATGGAAGTAATTAAAAAAAATACATTTAAGTTGACAGTACTATACCTTACCCAATTTATTCACTCTTATATTGGGTACCTTTAAAACTTCTTTGTTCGGTTTAAACCGTTTTAGTCATGCGTTTTGGTATGAGTAGGCGCAGTGTAGGTGGTCCTTGAAACACAGATTATGGTCTCCACGTGCTTTGGTCTCATTAAGAAAAGCTTTTACCGTTCATTAAATAATACGTAAGAACTTATACTATACTGTATGCTTCTCCTATTTGTGAATTTGTAAGCGTCATATAATGACGTAATTTTATTAGTACATATGTATAACTTTCGAAAATTCTCATTATTAAGTCACTATTTTTTACTATGATACATCGTCATAGCAAGTCTACGTTAAGCAGATCAAAGAAACTTATTAAGCATATAAAAATTAAAAACTTATGGTGGACTTTCTTAATATAATATGAGGTAGGTGCGTAATAGTGGTGTCGAGTCTCGATGCAAGTCAGTAAGCTAATACAATTTGGTTCACATTTAATGGGTATTTCGTGCAATAAACTTAAACATGCATTCCAAAGGAATGTTGGCCGCACAATCGACGCCTCGTTCACATTTTATTTGCTTATTTAAATGTATGTGTGTAGGTATCTAATTATAAAGGAGTAAGTCAATTTAAATAAGCTTGTTTATTATTTTTGTGTTATAGTTCTAAATAATTGTTGTATAATATTATTATCCTATACTCATATGGAACTAATAATAGATATTGTTATAAAATACTACTTACGATCGACACAAGAAATTAATTTAAATTAGTACGAAATAAGTTTCGTAATTTGAGTCCCTATAACTAAGCGTGTTATGCAAGCTGTTACTGTATAACAAACGTACACAGACAAAGAATAAACTTGTATCTGTCCATACAAATCATAGAACAATAACTAGAATGTTAATGATATCGTAACATTGGAGCAAAGTATGAGTGACTCGTGACTCCACGATTTAGTTTCAATGGGAAAGTTATTACCGGCATATTTATTTGAATACGTGGGTTGCAGTAATCGCTACAATGTATGTTGAAGCCTAGAGTGCAATAAACTTTTGCTTTGTGACTCATTATGAACTAGCTTGGCTAGCCAGGCGCCTAAATACTGTCTGAAGGATTTATCGCGCCATTCGATCACGGTTCATAACGATTAAATAAGCACTTATTACCGTACCTTAGAACTACGCATTGATTCGTGCGTTTTAAGTAGGTAATAATATGAATCTGTAGTCCATATTTATGATCTATTTGATATTAAATAGCTATTTGTGTGATTATATTGAGGTATTAAAGGTAAAGTTTTAGTACCTACATAATGATTTATATAATATAATATAATATAATAAGCTCGATTCTAAAGATCTAACTATTTGTAACGATTAATTCTATGTTCTAACGACATTAATTAAATTTAAATATATCTTTAAAAGCTTATATTTATACGTAGGGTCACCATTTTAGCGAAGTAAAGTTCATAAAAATTAAATTGTACAATCTCCAATAGACACACGGACACATTGAAAGCTCAAACTAGTCTTAGATATTTCTATTTCTAGCTTCGCATTGAATTTTTGCTAGTCGACTGACGCTGCCGCCCGAGAGACAGGCTAACCTTAAAAGGAAACAGTATCCACATAATCATTTATTCTCCCGAGTTTCACACGGTTAGACAAACCATATTTTATTTCAATATGGAAAAGTAATTATAGATGGTAATATTAAATGTTTACTAAAAACACATAATAGCCATTTATTAAGCTGATTAATGTGAGAAACAGAACGTTTATGCGTAATTAGACATTTGTGAAAGTTAATTGGTATTCCTATTGTAGTTTCATACAGAGGTTTAATAAATGACGAGCGATATTAGTTATATAACGGCCGTCGGCCAGTTCACAGAAACATTAACCTAGCTTTGTGTCCGAGTCCTTGTTATCGAACATTCTAGAAACATTCAATTAATTTTTTTCAGCCTTACTTAACATTGACCGTAATAAGGTATGCTCTTTAGTGGTAATTTATAACTTATTTAATTTTGCATATAAAACAGCTGTGCTAGCTACGTTTCACCACAAATAGACTTATAAATTTCTCACGAATACGAAGATGATAATTACGTTGATATATGAAGCGTTGTTATAAGCACCTCGTGGCAAGTGTTAATGAGGTCTAGTAAGTATTGAGTGTCGACAAAGCCAATGGAATTGTGAAGCAGGGTCGATAGCGGTAGATTGCTTCCTGCCCCAAGCGGGTTGTCTCGAGAATCGCATAGAATAAGCAACCGATGTGACGAAGCTATGAATTATAATTAGTTCTTGATTATATTGATTAAGAACGACATATTAACTCCGTTGGTCTTATTATTAGGTACTGTTTTATAGTAGGGAAGTCCTCATGTCTGTCTTTGAGACAAAATGAGAGAGTCGGAAAAAATCCCTAACATATTAGGTATTTTTCCGACTGTGTTCATTTGATTTGTGGATCACGGGGCACGGGGACTGCAGTCTTTGATGCCTCATATTTATACCTCCTGATGATGATGATGGTGATGTTTAAACATGTAATTTTGTACTTACCCAAAGAACAACGGAATGGATATTATATCTGTTAACGTTGACCCAAGTATATTAGAATATAAAACATCTTACATAGATCTTACTATAGGCTCAGTTTTGTATATTAATATCCTCATTTTATATAACGGTACTTCTGAATAACTAGCAGCTTTTTATTCGAGTGTACTTTTTATACAAAATTGTCTTTAATACACGCATATCACGTTTAATCTTTGAGCGACGTGCGACGCCTCGGGGAGGCCGCGTTTGCTATGAGTCGGAATGTTTCTTTTTCGCGCCGACGCTCATGAGATCTGACTATCTGTCTTCATCTATGTAAGATTTAGAACATGTTGCCACATAAAAAATATTACGCTGATAAAAATAGCAGTCGGTAGAAACCAGATTGCTGTTTAAATATGCATTCACTCATGAATTTTCTGTCACCTCATCCTGCAATTATTTTATCATAATTATGTAAATCGTTTTTATTTTTTATTTCCGAGCAAAGCTCGCTAAAGCGTTACATAGTTCAAATTGAAGGTATTAACGTGCAAACCATCCTGAGCTTCGATAATTATACTCATAGCTAAGAACTAATTCAAGTTCTTTCTGCTTTAAGATTTTTAAACGGCTCGCTTGCAAACAGTTGTGAACTAGTACACGTTACGTAAAGATAAGGTTCCTTGATGGAGGTCTAGGCTATCATTATTTTAAGAGCCTGTCATTACTAGTGATTAAGTTAACTACTGAAGCTTAGGTCTTCGCATAGCAAGCGAAACAAGCGCAGCGCGGAATGATCGCATGAAACTTGCCACCCGCCTTGGAAAATTAGTGTTTGAGCACCGAGATTAGCACTGCGATCCCAGCTTAAGCAAGGAATGGATACACGTAGTAATAATTATACTTACTCTACTGTTTATCGTTATTTTTCTAAATTATGATCTCGACGATTATTTTGGTACGGACCATTTTTTTTTAATAATCGAAACGATTTTTTTTAATCTTAATCCACACATGTCCACCTATTCTTTGTAAAGTATACATCTATGCATTTTAGTTGTTTATATATTTAGGTAATAAACCTCAAAATTAAAAATTTTAACATAGGTATATTAAATTAAAAAATATATTATATGATAAATAGTAAGATTGAAGGATAATAGTGAATGAGGATAAATGTGTTCACAATTCCAAGAAAAGCTGATACGAACATACGTATTATGTTGGTATTGTCTTAATTCCCTTTTAAGAGTCGATTCCTTTGATATATTTTCGTTTTCCTATTTTTATTTCCTTCCTGTTATTATTGTAAACTTCAAGTTCTTAAAAGCAAAGAAATCTTGCGAGGCATTTTTCTCTAAAGACTAATGGACTGTAGAAATAAGTGAAAGAAGCTTAAAGTGAATTTGTTTAGTTTTCTTAACGAAGTTGCCGCGACGCTGTAAGTAAAAATAATTAATTTTAAGTTACCGTTATAAATGCAGGATAATCTGGATTCTTTAGAACAAAGACATTTTAAAATTGTTTAATATTCTTATAGCTTTTATCATGTAAAAGTTATACTGCGTAGTAGTGCCATAAAGTTAAATTGGGTTCTCTTGCATCTCCCACAGCAGACCGGCGTTAGGCAATGACATCTTTTTAGAGATGCCATTATTTATATGGCACTGAGGACACGTTATTTCTTCCTAGGACGGAAAAGTATTCGATAGGCATTAGGCATCCATAGGCCGCTGTGGTCGCTATCACATAAAAATGCTATTCAATGTAAATAGATTTTTTTCTGTCTGCAAAAATCTATTGTTGAAAAACGTCTAGGTAAATTTACAAAACAAAGTAGGTTACAGTTAATGAAACATTCATTTCTTTATAGTTTTAACGAAGAGACATCGTTGGTATTTATCAATAGACTTATTGGTCGCCAACTGTCGAACAATAGTTTATTTACATTCGTTTGTTCTCGGGATGTTGGCATAAATTAAGCAATCGCAATTATATATATAAAGTTATCGCAACAGTAATTACTTACTTCGAATTTTAAATGATACAAGCACGCGCGGTTCCTTTAGGTTTTATCGGAAATGGCGATAGGCACAAAAACTTCCAGTAGGTTCGCCTTTTAATCACCAATTTCATATTTATGAAGCCGCCTAGCTAGATCAGTGACATTCTTAGACCTTGACTATAGAGACGCGGTGATTTAGTATCGATGTGAATGTGAATCTTCAGTTTGTACTTATTTGCCGTTCATCAAAGGTACTAAGCTAAATATAGTATTTAATAGTAATAAAGTATGTAGTACTATTACAAAATCCAAAAGTTTGAGAGTAGGATATTTTATTTTTAAAACTAAGCTTTAAAGGAAATAAATAATCCTCATCCATATTGATAAAAATAAGATTTTTTTCCTACGTACGTTGTGTTGCAGTACTATGGCAGGTGCAAGAGGAAAACTGTTCTATTTTATATTTTCAATGTATGTTCGGTTTTTTATTTATATATTTTATTTCCTATGGACTGTGAGATAGATTTTATTTTTTTATTTTTAGTTTTTCCAAACGTCAGCAAGACCGATGTTTTTCGCTACTCTTTGCATTTTAAATCGCTCTCCGCTATCAGCTCCATATTTCAAAACATTAATTTGCCACTCGCTTTACTCTATAATTTAACAGAAGCTTAATTCGAATTCTCGCAAGCCTGTGTGTGCCGCGGAGCTCATAATTACATTGAAAAATGGCTGAAAAAGTGTTCACTTGGTGATTTATTAAAGGAACTTATTAAATACTCGAGAGAATTAGGAGCAGTAGTCGCATTCCTCCCTGTTGACTTGACAAATCGATCTTGAGACATAGTCCTATAATCTCCTTGCTAAGTAGGACAATTTGTTATTTTTTAATTAACATCGGTGCTTTGAGAAAAATGAACATCAATTTCGTATTCTCTAAATCGAATATATTTGAACTTGGTGTCTGTAGTTAAACAGTGTTCCTTGGAAACGGTTTAATTGCACCTCGGGTATCTTTTACCTTTTTGGTAGCTCGTGCCGCTCCATTATGAATTCTTGTTATGTTTTTTGGTTGTGTTCATGACGCGCCTAGCATTCCGGAACATAAAGCGGGTCTACGAATTTCATTTCGTCAATCGTACGGCGTATGATTGTATAAAACTGAACCCAGTCAGACGGGTGTGGTAACAACGTGAAAAAACTTGAACGCACCAATTTATCTGTTGACGCAGAACTCATGTGCTACACTTGCCTTCGAGCGGGAACAGAGCCGCGTAAATGTAAATGGAATTTGTGCTCGTTAGCGAAATGGAGATTTCAGCGCGATTTTTGCTTTGTTGATTTCGAATAGTTCCATTTTTCAAACTGTAACTGGTGCGTCTATGCGAATTAATTAGCTCCATGGAAAGTCCTGGAAATTACGACTATAAAACGAGCATATAAATGCTTGTTTTACGCTCGCAGTTATTAAATGTAGAAATTTGAAATTGTAACGTACTATCGTTAAGACTTATTTTTAAAGTAAAGTAGTTGCAAATAATAATAAGAAGATATTGTGTTACGAAATTACATTATTTAGGATTATAAAATTGTATAAAGCTATGGTTCGTCAGTAAAACGTGGTATAAATATGTGCGTATTTTCTGTATAGCAAGCGTTTAGTCTAAACAGGATAGTCCATAAATCAATGTCAAATCGTTTTATAAAAACATATTTTTTATCGAAGTTGAACGGACAGGTTTAGCGCCCACGTATCTGTAAATATCTGTGTAAATACGAATGTCTGAGCTCAAACGAACTCTCAATGGAAAGACAAATAGACACTGTACATAACTTGGTAAATTAAAAAGTAAACTATTATAACGTTGTAAATTATAAAAAAACCTCATTATAGCTTTAGTTAAGACATATTTTTGAGTTAAGAAGTAGTTGTGAAATATCTGTCTGGCAGCACGTGTTCAAACTTCAAATGTACAGCTTCATTGTATCTTAAATTTATTCTAATTAGATAGACACTTTCGAATTGTGTATATAATACATTAACTATGGTCTCTCGAGTACTTGATTGCCTTATTGGAAGTGTAAAGGGTTTGAAAACGTTATTAAAACATCGTTTTCAATAAACAAGACAAACGTAAATTTGCAACTATAAAATAAATTAAAAACCCTATGGGAACTACAGTTTTGTTAATATAACGCAAACGTTATCTTCATCGATTACACAATAATTAGTTAAAGTTTTCTGGAACCTATACATTAAGTTATTTACGCTATGTCTACTCGGTATAAAAGTCCAAATATGAAACTGTAGGTTACTAAAAAGAAGGCTTGCTATTATAATGTACATATATACACATATACACAACCACGTGTCATTATTTAAAAGCTCTGTACCACTAAGTACCTCTAACGGCCATTCTCCAACAAGAGCGTATCACAAGCCAAATGATTCGAAATCGCGATGCTATATTATTTAGGTATTTCTTATCATGGACACATTTTTACACAGCCGTGACAGAGACGAAGATTTAAATCGCGTGACCCAGTCGTGGGCGTAGTTGTAATTACACGGAGCAATTTAACACAAGAATGAGGCTGTTACCCAAACAGTGCTGTAATTATCTGACAAGATTGTTTGGCACATCAGATATATCATAGTGACGAAACTTGTTTTGATTATATGGTAGTGTGTGAATATGTGTTCATGTGTGTGTGTGTGTATAGGCATTAAAATTCGTTGCCAAATACCTTTGAGATATCAACCGTTTAAATATAATATAACTTGTACGCTTGTGAGTTATAAACTCAGTTTTATAAGGTAACGAAACATTAACGAAACACTAAATGCACATATGATTAAGTATTATACGATCATAAAAGTATATAATTGATAATTATTATCACTTATAATAATCGTAAACTTATAGTAAACTAATACGTGTATTTTCGAACGAAATCTTCAACTTTAGGTATACTTGATACCAAATGTAACTATTATAAATAACGCAGCGATTGCAAAATATTTTGAGCGATCGTAAATGCTGTAGTAATCTCAAGAAGACAATAGGTACTTAACGGTTATATAACCCAGACGTGACTACGCTCGAATTTTATACGGTAGCCAATCCTTCATTGACGGCGAAAGTTTTGAAAGCGATCCCTAGTGAGTGTATAGCGATATCGTTGCATAAACTATCATTAAAGTGTCAACTTCCAGACTCGTGACCTTACAATCTGATAAACGCTAATAAGGTTTCATTGAACTTATATTGTTTGACAGACAGTAGAGACGTAGGTACTTGAATATTAGATTAAAATGAAAATATTGCGACGCAACAATAATTTTAGTGTTTCTTTCTTCAAATATAATAAATTGTTATTCATAGTATGTTATACTAGCTTAACACAATGTTGATACAATTTTATTATCTGAGTTAAAGATTGACCGTTGTTTACTAAAAGTTCTTCAACTATCCAATTCAAGAGCGGCTAAAACAATATCAATAATAGCTCAACATTCCCAAGTTTTCCTTTGATTTGATACGTCCACAAATAACAGTCATCATTTATTTATATTTCCGTTCAAGAGACCTTTTATTGTTGTTATTGGGCAAGATCTAAATTTGTAAAACTTGTCCGAATGTTTTTCATGTCTAACTTCATTCATTCCTATAACTATTTATATCGCTACAAAACAGACTATTTTGAAATCTCAAACTACGTTGCCGGTTTCAATATTAAAATATTTCTTTGCAACAGTATTGGGTCGTTCGTCTATTCAATATACAAAAAGGCAATTTTATTTCGCAATAGCTTCAGCACAAGTTTACTTTTTATACGTATTTAATGGGAAAACGTAGTATTTCAGTTGCACAATTAGCGTAAATCGCATTGCCTTCCATTCCGGTATTTCGTGTAATTTGGGGTGCGTCAGCGAACTCTATAATTGAATGTCGCGAAATGTTTCACAGTTAATAATTCTAGTGTCATAATGTGCTTGGACAATGCAGTGCAATTTGTCGCTAACAATGAACTTGCCAGCTGCCAGCTAATCGTCGTACACGTAAATTAGCTCATACCACATAATTTCATATATAATGTTTTAGTGTCATGTAGATATATTATAATTTCAGCTATTCATATCCAAAATAATAAAGCACGTATTATTTATTCATGGTACTAATGAACGACCATAAACAGGATTATAAAGGTTACTTATAGTTCGTACAAAATAATTCTTTATACTTAAGATACATTCATCTTTTAAATTTTCATTCCTTTCAGAAAATTTTTCATATCATATATATTTTTGCTCACAAAATATTGTTGTAGTTGCTATATTCATATGTGTACGTTCTAAAAATGATTACGTTAATGAACGTCAAAGATTGTTTAAAAAATAATTTAAGCTTTTCAATACTATATATAAAGGCTGTAAACTTGACGTTAATTCACAACTTTTAGTATTAATTTGTGTCAATTCATTGGCCTGCGCTGGCAACATACAGTAATTAGAGCCTTTCAGCACCGAAGTGGTGATAGTGACAGGCATTGTGATAGCAATGTTTTGCTCGTAAACCTTCAATAAAAGCCTGAATGAAATGTCGCTCATGCGAGTTCGAATCAATCAAATTGATTTCGCTAGTTTGTTAAAATATAAGCTGGTTTGACGGTTGAGATAGAGCTTGTCAAAATTTTATTGATTATCTAATACTTGCATTTTATTGAGAAGCCTAATAAAGCCTATTATGTAGCAGGTAGCTAGTATGCATTCAAGCGAACGACGCAGTTATTTTTCTGTTATAACACTATTGAGACTAATTATCTATCTACCTACATAGTTTATGAAAAAGGGAATTTTTATTTGAAGAAAAATACGTACCAGTTATATTACGTTGTTCTTATAAATGTATTACTTTCTTAGGTAATTACATAAGTTACACACGTGTACGTTTTACATAAGTGTAAGAAATGCGAACTTTTCTTGTCTTTTTTAAACGAATATTAAAAAAAAATAATCAAGTTTACAAACATTCACTTTTAAATACATTTATTGATGTCTAACAAGTGTAATTTGTTACAGAGACGGGGAGCACGGATAAGAGCAATGGTATGAAGGAACCGGGATCACCTGAGGAATTGGTATGTTTGCTATTTTATTTAAAAAAATAATATTTTATGGGACTCTTGTATTGTTTTTAAACAAATCATTCAGCAGTATTAGCGATGAGCAACAGTCGGTACTGTATCTGCATCGACATTCATAGCAACATTGGTATGTTGACGGTCATTAAATCGAACTTTTAATATACTTAAATAAATATTATTAATTTAAACATTCATCATACAGCATTTTACGATTTATGTTGTGATATGTTATATTTTTTACATTTAAGTATTTTAAGATAACGATTAATTTGCAACAACAGTATAAAAAACGCTAGCTTAACTCTATGTATTTGTGTCTAGTCCTAAATGAATGGTACATGTATTTTTAATTACGATAAAATACATTATATGATGCGTTTCTCAGTCGGGTCGCTAGTTAATAACATAAAAACTATGTTTCGTTTTAACTACAAAAAAAAAGTCCTTTAAAGCTTCCTCGTTGAATCATTCTATAATTAATAAAACATATCTTTCCTTCCTTAATTTTAAGAGCGTGATCGACCGTCACGTTTCAAGGATATAATCATTACCATTAACGATATGGCGTATACTGCGTCTAAAAAATAATTCAACACAAAATTATTGAATCGTACATTCACTTTTCTTAAACCTAATGGTTTAAACATACCCTATTCTGAGGGAAAGATATATCAGAAGGGCTCAGAATTCACACATGATATAATAATCCCAATGATTCTGCAAATGCCGATTGATCTCACAAAGAAATTCAGATGTCTTTGTGCGCAAATCACTGTATCTCTCCGTACATATTGGCTTATATTCAATCGTTTCATGTTTTACGATACTGGAATAAGTGCAAATTGCGTCTATAGATGTGTGAAAAAGATCTTAAAATAATTTCTCGTAGAACTGAAGTTCAGCTTTCGTTAAATATACCTAAAAGTAAAGTTAAGTTTTTGAATTTAAATTGAAACTGAAATTAGGTACCTATCATTCATAACCTTTCTTTAAAGATTAGTGTATGTAGGTAAAAGGATATTATAACGAATTGAGCTAGTACACTGCATTGCGCTCATGCTAAAATAATGCTTCCAAAACATTGCATATAAAGCAAGTTTACTCATTATATATTGTAGCTATGCTTTGTGGCTTTGCCAGTTGGAGCGTAAT
The DNA here is from genome assembly GCA_018238005.1 of Eurema mandarina. NCBI lineage: Eukaryota > Metazoa > Arthropoda > Insecta > Lepidoptera > Pieridae > Eurema > Eurema mandarina. Next base: position 27,491 of record DWAJ01000537.1, read on the forward strand.
TCGAAATATCCAGAGCAAACCGATCTAACATGACCGAATGTATGCACATCGATGACCGTCGCTAACAATTTCCACCTAATAATCTCATTATAATTATACTGCATTCAAAGGATTAGATAAATCCCTCGCAGGCTTTCGGAATTTTCGTACATAATAAATCTATCCGGAACGCGTTTCAATTGTTTTATTTATAAGGGACTTAGGTTGAAAATTAGGTTTTGGAATATGTTAATTCCAACTACATATTTATAAAGTAAAATAGCGGTATCTTCGTAATATGTATTAATTTTTTTTTTTTTAATAGAAATGAAAGCATTGTATTTTTAAGGTAAAGCTCTAAATAACTGAATGGACAGGAGCTAAGAGATTGTGTTACAAAAAATATCTGGCCCCGGAGATTAGTGAAATTCATTCCGACGTAAATATTATCACTGCTTTGATGAAAATGATGGAATTCTCTTTATTTCTGGATTTTTTAAAACATGAAAAGATTTTAGGAAATAATATTCACTTTAGATGTACTGTTCTTTAATTTATGAGGTGTTATTATTAATTATGCACTCCTTTTGTTATATTATCCTTTTTAATTCTTTAAAACCTTATTTTTAAGTATATTCAGTAAAAAAATAAAATATGTATTTAAACATATATTACATTAATTATTTCGCATTAAAACGATGAACAAACGGAAAGATAATGGATTATAAAACTTTAGCACAACTTAAATAATAAGTTTAAGTAGGTTCTAATATCATTTTTGTTTTCAAACGAAATGTTTTTTTTATCAACCGGCTTCGAATATGGTCATACCTCGTATTCGTTGTTTCCACTCAAGGAACAAACGGTACAGTAAAAAAATTAGTACATGTTCCATACAAAATAACGGTGTATCCGACCCGGATAGAACAAGCTAACCTACACATGTCGGCGTCACCCAAGGGCTGTCACCGGCCCAACTTTTTATTTCTTGAAATGAAGGTTCTGCATTCCCTAAGGCCACATTTGTTGAATCCCTCTTTCGTTTTTTATCAAAGTCTCCTTGTATCTTTATTGAGGTTGATCGCTTTCTTAGACGTTGATTATTCAAGTTTTTACTGCGATTCCTTGATGTACTCGTGCAATTGTCTTATATTGAAACTTTTTTCGTGATCGCTTGAGCTTGTCTGTATTTATATGCCTATACAATATACATTATATCTTTATTTGCATTAACTAATACAACTCTATCTTCATAGCAAGCAAAAAGTTCGTAGAAAATAATTAATAGTAATCATACTACATTCCATTTAAATTAAAATGTGTGAACTTGTTTGCTCCACGTCAGGTAGAAAAACACTGGAAAAGTACTCGTATATACGAATTTCGAAATGGTAGTTTGCAAACAAACGGATTATGAAGTTTTATTTGCGTTCTGGTTAAGGGCTTTGGTATTAAATGCAGTGCTTTAAATAAGGGATTGAAATGCGTATTAATGGAATTAGTACTTGCACGTTGGAGTTTATGAGTGGATTTAATTGGGAGCTGGGACTATATTCAGTATGAAATAAGAATTTTATTATAATTTGTATTAAGTACTGACGAAATCAGCGTTCTATACTTTGATTTGATTATTTATTTAAATTAAATAGGCTTGGAAAGCTGCTAGTATATAATAATAGTTATCCACCGAATAAGCTTATGTGGCCTTTTGTCTTGCCTTTGTGTGACTTTAATAATCAAAATATTTAAAATAGTTCTTATACTCGAACAACAACTATTCCTTAAACCGTAATGTTTTATAATGAACTTGTAATAGCAAAGTCCACAAAATCCACAAGAATACCGGGCTAGCCGGGAATGTAACATGCCGTAGGGACGTATGAATTGCTGACGGCATTTATCTCGTAACATTCAACTATCCTTGTAATTACAGCAGATTCTTTCATTATTGTTGGGTCTAGGGACCTGTAACTCCACGTATTTGTAGCATTAACGCTTCAAACTTGCTCTTATCTTTTGCTTTTATATGTTTCATTCCGTCCTTTGATTGCCTTATAAATGTTAGGGAGTTTTGTTCGAGGTTCGTAGTACAATTGTAACATGATACATAATTTACTAAGACATATTCTATTCCTTTAAACAAAGCAACAAGTATGCTTAATTTGATTATAATATTATCCGATTGTAATGGGACTGAAGATTTTATTCGGACACCGTTATCTGTAGGAAATATCACTTAGATACACTTATAATCGAGATACCATTAAGTCCTAGAATGAACTAGAAACTTACCCTTACTGCTAAATAAAAAAACGATGAATTAATTTATTATAGGCGTATACAATTTATTATATTTCTATAACATCATACAGAGGATCTAATAAAGGTTAAGGTTTCGATTTCAATGTCCTATTTCGCCTAATACTAGACATTCGATATATATCGCTATCACTTTCCCACACGTCTGTTTATTACACCTTTTACAAAGGACAGCAATATCTCATCGTAAAGAAATCGTCAAGAGTTTGGCCTTAGACCTCGTTCGTTGACAGATTTTCGCCTGATGAATGGGCGGCCTATCAATCGCAGATCACTGGGATTCATAAATATGTACACGACATTGTGGCAGCGGTTTTTATGAGTCCAGGATCCTCCACGTTTGATTGATGATCGGGACGACAACATTTTTATTGATTCACTCGATTGGAGTGGAGGGTTGATGGAGAGTGAGTATTAGAATTTTTCGATGACCTACCATAGTCCAGTCGGCAATTTGCTTAGTTATACGTTTATGTTTAGGGATTGATTTTAAACATAAATAATAATAATGAATATGGTGTTAGGAAATATAGTACCTGATATTTCTATCTATGTCTCGAAATTCTTGTAGCATATTTAAAGTTGTTTTTAAATAAGCTTGAAGTTATTTTATTGTATCTATATTGATATTCCCAAGACCTAAAGCTAAAGAAATTGGTTGCGAAAGTGGAAGTTCGCGTGAAACAATTCGCGTGTTCAGTCGAAATATTTAAGCGCTCGCCAATTTTCCTAATTTTTATTAGCTACTGTCTTAAAGTTGCCAAGCCACTACTTAAATTGAAATATCGCTTTTAGAACCGATTTTAATTCGCTTCCTTTAACAGTTCAGTGTAGGAAACAGATTATAAATATTTCTAAGTAATAAAACATAACGTTTACTATGCAATGTACGATTGTTTTCAGAAGGTTTACTAAAATATATCACTGTTTTAATTACGTGTCCTATTTTATGGTTAGAGCTATTTATACAGTAAACCACATCTCTAATACCGAATTGATTAAGTCTAATCGAGTAGCTGGACTTGATTGACGCAACAAAAAGAACAAACTAATTGGACAAAGCCATTGCGAGAACTCGACAGTTATTCTAATTGACGGACTTGGAAACGTTTAGTGGTTCTTACGGGAACGAATACGTGATTATAACGACTAGAATAGTATACTATTGAAATTTACTGCTATATTTAAACTGTTTTTATTGTAGATTTCTTTTTAACTTTCTTTCAAGCAGCTTTTGCAAACGAAAAGCAGAATCATCTAAATCTCTTTTAATTGATTTACACAATATATATTAATAAATAAATATCATGTAGTGTTTTATACGAAACTAGCGACCCGCCCCTGCTTCGCACGGGTCCAACTACAGAATGTCCTCATACTTATCGTTCACAGCTTTTTTGTGAACCCGAACCCCAGCCGGCAGCGGCGCCGCAACAACTACGTCCCTGCATTTTAAATTTGTAATATCTTCGGAACTATTCACTTAAATTACACCTCGTAAATAACCATTTTTTAGTAAAGGATTATGCCTAAGAGATAGACATATGCCATCGCGGAGTTTTTTGTAGAACTTTTTAAGGTGGACAATATTGTAGTACAATATTTTGGTCTATCTCGTAGGGTTTAGCCAGCGTTTGCAATATAAGCGCAAAAAAACGTTCTTGTTTACGACATCACATTAGAAA
>DWAJ01000538.1:0-31451 GCA_018238005.1 Eurema mandarina
CAATGACAACTTAACTTTCCAACGCAACAATCAAACTCGTAATGAATGACCTTTCGTAAAAATGCAAAAAAAACACCAAGTATCTGATTATAATTTAATGACGACCGCTTGGCGCAGTGGTAGCACAACTGCTTTCGTAAACTCGTATTTTTTCTATGGTCTGGGTGTTGCTATGTATTGTATGTATGTATTTACAAAAGAAAAGTATGTATATGTAATTTTTTCCGTTATATACTTGCCATAACACAAGCTTCGGCTTAGCTTGAAACTAGATGGCGCTGTGTATAAATGTCCTAAAAATATTTATTTATTATTTAAAAAACAAACAATATTAAACACGCTCATTGTTGAACATCATCTGACACCTAAACTAAGTAACAACTTTACCCAAGTAATAAATACTCTATCTGCAAAGCATTGTAATACCTCGCACTTCCCTAAGGCTCACTCAAAAGGTTATCACCGAACGGCAACTGGATTGAGCAAACCTGCGCTTGCGCAACGCGCGGTTCCCACGCGGATTTCGTCGCTGCATTTACTACGGGTGTAATGCAATCGCTGCATCCAACTGCGCTTGTTGGCCAATTTAATACCCTCGCACTTATATGGCAACCGTTTGTAAGCTAATACTCGGCTACGATCCCCGAACGAAGTTGAGACAGCGCGCAATGATTTAATACCACTCACTTGTAGGACTACTTCATTTGTAGGAAACGGTTTGTAGGAAATTTTACTATAGGTAATAATATAAAAATGGATCGCCAAATGTGTTGCTAAGCGCACGGGGAAAACTGAACCAATTTATATTGTTTTAATAATCATAAAAGTACGAAGGTGGCTCTAAAACAAAGAAAATGGGGGTAGATGTACCCTACATACCCCCATTTTCTTATATCTATACTAATATATAAAGCTGAAGAGTTGCCAGCTAGTTTCATATACATTTTAAGTCACAAATAAGAAATCATGATTCTATAGACTTGTTTAAAACGCTGTCATCCTGGCAGGTAGTCCATGACAAATGCAAAAACAAAACAATCGGGATATCTATATGCAAGCGCATTCCGATTCCTCAATCACTCGCTAACAATGTGCTCAAAATGCAAACTATATCTTCGACTTTATCAGCGATCTCTTGTCAGTTGGCTGACCGACCCTTTATCAATGTCAGCTGCATCAAGATTAACAAGGCGCCATTTTTCAGGGTACGGTATTCCACATGGTACCCTCATAGTTTTGTCATATCCTATCTGATTTTAGAGACGGTACCGAAAAGTTATAATTTGATATGAATTACAACTCACCTAAAACTCCCTGAATTTACATAATAAAAAAATTATTTGCAAAACACCAATTCATAAAAAATAAACACAATTAATTAAGTGATTATTAGCAGTAATATATAAACGTTTTAATAAATATAAAATTATTTTCCCCTGTACGTAACTAATACGGAACACTTAAACCGAGCGCACACCCGATACAGATTTGGCCTTCTTTATAGCATATATCGACAAAACGACAGTTAGCCATTTAAAAAAATACGCGCATACTGCACAAATGTCGATTTTTTTTCGAAAAAACTGTTTCGAGAATAAATGTTCTGTAATACCATGACGATTCAAAAGTGTTACTTTATGTAGCCTAATGGAATAAAGATACTTTTGACTTTGACTTTGACTTATTTGACATATAGCTACGAACACTTATTCATACCATAAGCAACACCATTGTTAAGCTTTATAATACGATTTCTCATGTCAACGGTATTTATTAAAGCAAAAGTTTCAAAAGTTTACTGAAACTTAAAATAATAAAAGACTATCTAGAGCGAAGCACATTACCCTCTCCGACCCTACGCGAGCGCGATAAATACTATCATTAAATATACGACGCGTACGCGTATTGATTTATTCGGCAATACATTTTACAAGATGCAATAGATCCGGTCACAATAAATATATTATTCACGTACAAAACACCTAAGAGGTCGCCCGCTGCGCCTACTGATTTACATTTACGAGTTCGGAACACGCTGTACCACGCCTTTACCCTTTGAATTTATGTTGCTTACATCTAAATAACATCGCGATTTCAAGGACCGTGCGACTGTCAGACTTAATTTAATTATATTATTTACTAGCTTAGTCTAGCGGCTTTACTTGTGTAAAACCATATAGACACCATTTTTTATTATTAGCGACTTAACGTTTCAGGTTTAATAACAACATAACAAATAGGAGCTTCCACACAAACTTTCAATTCTTGGTTTTACTCCTTCGCTTTTTCTAGATAAAGGACAAAGGGTACGGTTGTCTTTATACAATATATCAAGTACCAACAATATCAGACTTAGGTACCCGTAACAATAATAGCTAGACAGACGGTAAGACAGAGTCACTTTTTATATATAATATTATTAGTATAGATAACTATAAATCATAATCGTGTTTAACACCGCCAAACAGCAATGCAATAAAGCAATCTTACGCGTCGAATCTAGTTTGAGATACATTTTAATCGGAATTCTCACACTTGATAATTTCCTTTCACGTTGTCGGCATGAAATTGACTGACGCTTTTACAAAACTACGCAAATACTTCATTAATAACCCATTTAAATAAATTAAGCGTAAGTCGATTATTGACCTCGGAAAGATGGCAAAATTGAATAATCTTTGCTAGTAATAAAGGTAACTTAAGCGTTAAATATTAATAAACCAAACATTCTTGTCTGTTTTAAAATAAACAAACAATAAGTCTTAACGCGTTAGAACGTACACCAAAATACCTTGGAATACAAGAGTACCACATGCATAAATACACTTGAAGCCCGGGCCGTTGATGTGCATTCCGCGAGCGTTCTAATTGCGTGGTATGGCACGGCTGTTAAGGGCTTAAATGAAGCGCCGGTGCAAATTGCACGCCGGCAAGGTGTGTCCATCAACAACCTTCCATTCTCTTAGCCGATCAATGCCGACGAGCCCATTATGTATTCGCAAACGACAATTATAGTTTCATTTACAAAGAGCTCGCATCTAGAGGCCGGCCCGACGCTCGTTCGACATCTGTAACGCGAGGCCACGTCTACGCACACCCCGGAACACGACAAATATTATTATAACAACGCTAATACTCCAACGTTTTATATTATTCGAAGTATGGGAAACTATAAACGACACCCATTTTATGGACTGATTTAATCGAATTTATATTGAAGAAATTGCCTAGGAAACTGAATACGATATTACAGTCGATAAATATTTATGTTCTACAAATCGAATAGTGCATTAAATATCCAGAAGCTTGCATTAGGTGTTATTTCCACTTGCGCGGTACGATTCGATTTACGTTGCGATACCACATCCGCAATCGGCACTGAGAAAGAAGAATATTTAAAAGTATCGAGTGAAATCGTGAACCTCTTAACCTCAATGAAGCCATAATGGCGACAAACTTGGACTGGTTTTGTGCGAAGGGAATATAACGGAGAAAAACAGTGTGCATTTAACGCATGTAGTAAAATTGGACGGTGTATGGGTTTGGGGATTCGGTACGAGTGGTATCGAGGGCAGTTGGACAAAAGTGCGCAATAGTCAGTCAGTGGGAATAGAGCGACCTTGGACGGATAGCTGCGACGACAACCAACGGTCGCACGTCAATCACACTCCATTAGCTCAAAGCCAAATCTATAAAGTTCATTACCTTGTCGAATTATCATTAACGTATTTATCAATCTGATTTATACGAGTATGAAGAAGAAAGCGAAACGCTGTTCATAGAAAAAATAATTAATATTATATGATTGACATTTAAATACATCGAGCCTAATAAATAAGTTGATCTAAAGACATTTTCCAGCAGATATAAAGAAGCATACTTTCTTACCAAATTTCTTCATTTTAATTCTTATCAAATAATCAGCTATCAATAAATAAAATAACATTAAAAACTTCTCATACTAATGCTTCTACATATCGGGGTTCACGATCACCTCGCCTTGGTCTTAGACAACATAAAAACTAGTAGGATCTTGGTCAAGCCTTCTATAATTCCACTAAGAACGACCTCTCACTGATTGATATAATGCAATTGTAAAAAACTGCTCTTAAGAATTGATTCAGTTTAATTTAGATATCCGAAAAACTTAAAGTAAATATTTAAACGATAAGTAACCTTTAGATAAAAACGTCCATTCAGTCTCGCATTTACATGAGGAAGTAAAGTTTTGAATGTAGCACCAGAATAGCGCTTACGCAACATTGTATGCAAATTAAACAACACGCGTTTCAAGCTTTTTTCGTACCACAAAATTGCAACTTAATTTCAAACAAAAAATATATGGGTAGCATTTAATATTTCGTCATGTGTCCCCATTTTAAAGACCGTATCGCGTGTCTGATAGCGATATTTTGCGACGCCAAGAATAATTCCGAATGACCAGCTTTACAAGAGATTTTATGGCCCAACAGAATATGGGCATTTATTTAATCGTTATTACCGAGAAGTATAAATTTACGAAAAATAATGTACCAATATTATTACAGACAGTCAATCAGTCTATAGATCAGTAAAAAAAATCTATCAAAATTTAAGCACATTGGTTGCACCGTTGGTAGATATTTTAACATACATTAGTATTTAATAATAAGATTATCTATATATGAAGCAAGTATAAAACTCGTAATTAACAAATGAAATAGAGTGGGCGTACAAAAACATTATTCAATATCGTAATACAACGTCTGCTATTTCGGTTAATTATATTTCTAAATTTCGCAAGACGTTCCGTTACGCCTCCACTTGAAATATTTTGATTGTGAATATTCAAATAGCACAACGTATAATAAGCAAGCACTCATAATAATTAACCAATAAATACGATGATCTGATTCTAACATTAACTATATTTTAAAACATAAAATTGTATGAGCTAATGTTCACAAATTTGAAGAGCTCAAACTAAATTGGTTTGAAAACGAGTCAAAGTATTACTCAGTCAAGTTCAGCGGACCTTAAATTACAATCACAAATAAATTTTCTTGATATTTTCGCAATAAACTGGGCGCGTTTCGAAACGCGAGGTTAACGGTGAGGTTTTAAAACTGTGGCCACGCGATCCGTGACGCATGGGAAAGTTGAATTTTCAGGGAATTCAGGAAAGCCGAGTTATTACCTACTGCTTGTACCGCGGAAGCGGATATATGGTCGTTATTATTGACGTATGTAATTGCTGCCATTCACAGTAATAACTGTGATTTTACAAACTTATATGTGAAACGTAATATTCCTCCCGCTGTTACACCTTAAGCGTAAAGTTCCCGGTGTCCCGTTAAATTATGCAGGCTCTCCTTTGCAAATTGAAGTAATAAATGTCTTAAAGTACCTCTTAGTCGGGTCTTAATCTTTCCCAAGTGTTTTAACTTTACCAAATTGATCGGGAAGTTGTTTCTTCGGATTCAACTCCCCGCTTTATTAAATATAGATTAGATGCCACATTTTTGGTAAAATCTTCAACTACAAAATTCATTAGATATTCTCGATTTTTGTGGTGTGATAAAGCCCTTAAAAATCTAATATAAATGTCGTCATAAGTCTTTTGTAGCCTTTTATTTTCACCGACATTTTCAAACTTCTCTTATTTCATCAGGTATAAAGCTACGTCAGGCTTGGTCATATATCCATACGTGATATATAAGAGCTTAAAAACAATGAGTAGTGCGACACCCATCGTTACCCTTGTAAAGCTCGGCGCAGACAGTGGTTTGCGGGAAGCCATATACCCATGCCCGGGCTAACGGTCCCGGTGTAAGCTTTCTTACGGAAACAAGATACAAGTCCTTTGTCTTGTGCATTAGCCTGAATAATTTACACGCCCCAATAAGGAGATGCAGTGGTATTGTTGCCTCGAGTGAGATTTCAGAATAGATTTCAGCTAGTCGACAATCTTAGGCATGCAGAAAGTTACGTACCTATATTGTTGTAATAATACGTATGGAATAATCGTTTTAGCTTTAAATCGCTGAGCACGTTGTTGTTGGCGTAATTCTAGGATATGACGATTAATTTGCATTAAATTGTAACGTCTGCTTGTAATAATTTGTATCTCGACAGACGAATAAAATCATCATATCGATGACACGTGGTTTATATCGAGAATGTAAACAGATAAATGCACTGACAATCATTTGGATTCTGAGGGTGTTTGAGTATTTACTTATTATTGTGTTTCTGTTACTACGTATGGTTGCAGAATGAGACCGCCACATTAGTAGTCTAGTACCAGTCAACAAATGTATGATGTTATTTTAGTATATACATATTCAACCCCTTAAAAGCAATAAAAAGGAAACTTATAAAAAAAAGACTATATGCAAAATATATAATCTCAATAAAAGAGTGAAATACGGAAGTAAAAATTTCCGGTCTTTCACAAGCCGGTTAAAAAACAAACAAACAGGAACAAATATGTCGTCACGTTCCAATTTCAAAAGATAAAATACAGTTTCACCAAGAAGTAACAATTGGAGAGGTAACAAGTTCGTCACATATTTAAGGAAACATCAATACCTAAACCGACAAAGCTTCAACTACTGAAGTGTCGCGACACTGCAACACAAAGCAATCTTATCTGATTAGATCGTAATATATATTATCAATGGATGAAACGGACGTTATCTTTGGTATTATATACACACTTAAGATAAACGATATAAGCTTGTAATTTAGATGAGATGCTATACGAATAAACAAAATGAATATATCTTATTAACCTATCTGTAAATTTAACTGTCTATGCCCCTGTGGCTTTACCCGCGTAAATAAGAACTTACGTTGTACCTTGAACTCTCTTTTTGGCTGTTACTTTTACGTATAAAGTATTTGTATGGAAAATTCTCAAAAAGATTATATAGGTTATGAAAATTGTAGATAGGTACTGTTCTATATATTACAACTTTTGATATGATATTATAGTATAATCAACGACAATTTTAAATCTTATTGTATGTAGTATTTATAAAAATAAGCAAGAAAATATATATTCATGAGTAAGATTTCTCTTAAACAATTACCAGTCTAGGTCTAAGCTATATTGCGAAGTCACGAGACGACCTTTCATCATACGTACTACTCTACTCCAGACTTGTATAAAATCTAGGCTACTTTTATCTCAATACCTTCAACATTTCTTAACATTTGCTCCAGTACAAAGCGTGACCCACATACGATGGTCGTTAAATATTTCTGAGTTTCAAACGCGCACAAAATTACACTTTTCACCCAACTTTAGTGTTCTATATTTCTTCCTTTTTTCTACTAGAAATAATAAAATACCTTCCTTATTTCGCGCGATACACGTATATCACACATATAACAATATTGTATGGAAGATTAAAAAAAATCTATCAATAAATTTTAAACTCGAAGCTATAGAACGAACGTTGAACTTTCATTGTATATAGAAGTGAAGGAGCTATCAAAAGATGCCAGCTCTCATTCAACATATGCATGTTAACAAGTCACATACGATGGCATTTCAGAACGTTAACCCAACCGACCTTTGCATACCCCTTCCGTGGCCGTAAGCAACAATGAAAACTGTCATGAACATATCGGAGAAAACGATCCGAAAGCAGGGATCATGTATGTAACATGACGTGGCCGAAACTAGACATATTTTCTGCCTAAGGCTACAAATTTTAAAGACAAACAAGTATTTTGTATGAAGATATAATTATGCTTAAACATAAGCGCTTTTAACTACATACTACTAAATCAATCCCGTTCTATTTATCGATATATTTCCCGTTAAACTATAACGCGAACTGTGTATCCTGCTTTCCAAAATTTTGTTTCAATTGCCGTAATAATCTTCATATAAAAAATGAACAATATTAAACATTGAACCAGTATACCAAGCGCTTATCAGACATTCAACCTCCATTCCACCCATATAATAGATTTAAGCATCATCTTTATGGCATCTAGGAATGGCTTACGATTACATAACCATAACCATTATCTCGAAGCTTACATTAAACATAATTTATAAGTTATATAGGTCTTTAAAATCGTGTAGGTACTAATGACTTCGCCCGAGCAGTTGTGAATAACTTTTTATGAATGTCTCGAGTAAATAGGAAGTGTTAATCGGTCAATCACTCGAAATTATCGAGTACTTAAGATCTTAAATACATTGAACTTTATTAATTAATTAGCTTATTGAAAGCATTAATATTCGTTGCGATGGAACGTGTGGTTTCCCATGGAATTAAATGTAGAGATGAATCTAACGCTTTCTGATTTTTGACGGATGTTTTATATGGATTCTACAGTATAAGGTTGTGAATATGTATATTCTTTGTTTTATACGTAATACCTTGTATTATATCCTCAGAGCAGACTGAGCCGCGGCTATCCAAAGCTTATTTACATCATTTAAAAGAACAAATGATAGCATATCAATGGTCTTACCAAAATAACGATAACATTAATACCGGTAAACGATTTTCTCACGCGAACTGTTTTATTTGAACAAACAAAAGAATAGCAATCGCATTATTATTTATCAGAAACATTTATATTTATCACATACCTATATCGCAGCTAATATCACTACGATATACTAAACACGACGTACCAACCTACCTACCTACCTACATAGTCGCATTTGCATTATCAATCAATCGCTTTATAAATAAAAGATAGATGTATCGATTAAATTGTAATCACAATATCGGGACGAATGCGTTGAGTTATCGCCACAATAAATATAAAGGAAGACTGGAACCGAGCCGCCGCGGGCCGCCGTCGGATAAGTGTGTCCAATTACGACAGCGCGCGAGCTCTCGCAATAAAACTGCTTGCAAAAGTACAAGTGTGTCTAGTCACTAGCGGCCTTATTGGCCTTATTCTCTTCACTTCATAAGTTACTGTACTTACGTATTTAGTTTAAATATCGACTTCTCCAAAATCATTGGATTACCAATAGTTAATTACAAAAACGTCAAACACTAAAGCATGATAGTGTTATATATCACTTGTTTACAAATTATATAAAGATTCCTTAAACTATCTGGCCAGAGTTAGACTTAACAATTATTATTTAACATTTTATGTCTTATGTCATTGAGATAAATTACAAAAAAAATTGATTATAACGTTGATTTTTATTTTTGAAATTTGCATTAAACTTTGTCGGAAAAATTATTTACATGCCATGTACAACCTAACTTATTTAATCCTTTTTAATTTGAAACTCTTTGATATTTAATTTAAGGGGTACTCAGAACATATCGATCATATTTTATTCAAAACTGAACCCTTAATTTTTGTAAGTTGCATTAATTCTTGAGTCGCTCGATTAATTAAAAATAGTTTGCAACTCTGAAGGTGCGATAAACCACGAGATTTATTAGCAGTTAAAATAATAAAATGGCGTAACTAATTGATTGCAGCTGACAGTCGCACCGTAAATTTTCAAAACAAAGATAAATTCGACATGCTTTTCTGCGCGACTTGTTTTATTTAGAACTTTCAAGTCGTTAAGAATTAAAAATAAATATTCATAGATATGATTGATTTACGTTCATTCTACAAAATGAGTTTAAATATTAAATGTTAATTTTGGTTCCCAGTTCTTATATTATAGATATTAAAAATTGGTACCACATATTAATAAAATAAAAAAATTTTATAAATACAATAAATTTGATTACGTTATTCTTAACCTTTTGATTAACTTTCAAATTTAGTTGTTGTTCATAATTTCCAGATTTATAATACATATACATTCTTAACATAATGCTTGGATAACCTTTATGTTGCTTGCTTTATACTTCTTAAAGAACATTTTTCCAAATCCAAACTTGAGACCATGTATATTAGAATTAGAACAATACATGAAAATGAAGCTCACGAACGCTGTTACGTATGCTGTATTGTACGTAACAATATCTACCTACTTACTACATATAATATACTATACTAGCGGCCCGTCCCTTCTCACTAATTATTAAAATCGGTTCAGCACTTTTTGAGTTTATTCGTTACATACAAAAATCCAAAAATACTCTTTATAATATTAGTGTAGGTAGATGTAGATATACCCCGTGCCGATAATAATTGTTTACGTTACGAACAAAACGCTCTTATTTATGCGCCGCTAACCTTTTTCCCATGGCCGTCGCGTCGCGAACACGAGGCACCGTTGCTATCTATCGGTCGCGATAATTAATTCCGTCCTGGGCTACTTAGGTTACCGATCAAGAAACCGCACTCGCCAGTACTGCCCTGCAGACGACGCCTAGTGCTCTAGTTAGGACCATCGTCGCCTTAAGCAATAATTAGTCTTCGGTCTGATAAAACTATGGTAAAACGATAGCTCGTCAAAGTCAGTGTCGCAATTTAGCTTAGTAACTTGTACAACACTGCCTTTATAACAAAAACAGCCAACAAAATATACCGTCTCTAATGATTCTTCTTCGAAAATACCAAAAGTTTCGAACGACAAAGTAATAATCTGGCGTCATAAGCCATTATCACGCAGCCTACCCCAGTGCAAACAGTAGTCGGAAATCCGCGCCCCTAAACACACAGGCCTATCAGAACCCCTAGACAAACACGACTTTTTCTTCGAAGTGTAGTTCGTCGGCTCGGCGACGAAAGGGCTTATGTCCCGTGCGGTCGGCGTCATCGGACACCGCGGAAGAGCTCAGATATCCCGTCCTCATAAATCAACCAACACCACTCCCCTGGCCGTTTGCCCCAGCTTTATACAGCCACTTTGGCTGACGCAGATAACCGGCCGTATACACTACAAAATGTAACTGTTATGAATATAATCCTAAACGTATGTTTTGCTATAAAACGAAATGTATACTGTGAATTACGAAAATTTCAGCGTTTCATACCAAAAGTAGTATACACTAAAATATACATAGTTTTAGTGTGTTGTAAACCGCGTAAAATTAACCATAAATAATTTTCCGAATGAACAAACAAATATTGCACCGTTCGATATTCGACGTGAAAACATTAAGCCCGCGATGACCTCGACACATTTCTGGAATCACAATAGACGTAATAACCCTGGAGAGGTCAAATTGGAGCCGTTTCGATCGCATCGATTAACAGCTATTAAAATGTACTATTCCGTTGTTGTCAGTGAAGCCGCCCGACGATTTAGATCTAGGTTTGTTGGGTCAACAGACAGAGCCAGATGATCGCAGATTAAATCTCGTCACGAGAACAAATTATTACCGCCTTAATCGTTATTTGGGTTAGGGTTGGTACACAATAGCCGAAGTGTAGTTACGGTTGGCGCACCACTTGACATTATAATCCTTATTTATTGCCAAAGTTTGATGGATTATCCTTTTTACAAACTTATAACAGTTGCTATTTGTGAAGGGTCGAAGTCACGGGGATCTTGAAGGGGACGGATATAATATCAGTGAAAAAAGAATAACATGAAGAAGAATGACATGAAGCTATACGTTTTGCGAAAATTTGTATAACGGTTACTTATTTAGTTTGCTTTAATAAACAATACAATACAATCCAATCCAATCAAAGACTTAAATCACAACGCGGAAGCCGCAAATAAATCGAAAGCGTAAAATAACAAGGTAGAAATCAATCGGCCGCAACGAGTTGTAGTTTGTTAACTAATAGTGCCGCGGAAGATGAGGAAGACGTCATAAATACAACGTAAATAGGAATAACCATTCGGTTAACCTAGTCCAACAATCTTAGCATCTAATCGAGTACAAGTTATGATGAATGAGACGCTAATACAGATGTGGTACACTAAATGTATGGTACTTATACTTTAGACCTTTAAAATTGGGAAAAAGGCAACAGCCAATATAAAGGAGAGCGGAAAGGAAAAAATGGGCCATAATTATCAATGTCTGATAGCGAGCCAGCCATTACAGCCTATCGGAATGTCTCTACCATCTAGGAACAGTCTATTTAAATGCTCAGGCTGTTAAAAAAATCTTTGAACTCCAATCCCTAAACGCAATACATTAACCATCTGAAACACACCGTAACGTAAATCAACAGGCGCGATCGAACGCGAATAGAATCGCTGAAGGCAATGTAATTACAATAAGTATATACTTTTGACTTTTCATTAGCAATGATTTACAACTGAAAACATACATTGTTGTTTCGTGATTTTGTACACGATTAAACAACGGCGCGGTTGTAAATTATTTTACGCGGTAATTGAAATCTGTAAGGCGATGAGTAAAGATGCTTTATAATAATTGTTTATAACTGTGAGTCCTGGTTTTGATGTTAAATTTGCTCAGTATAATCTTAAAGTTGTATAGCTTTCGGGCGATAGGATGAACAAAGAATTATTTCATAATGTCTATGTCATTTAGACACATCACAGTAACATCTTTATAGATCATTATCATACTAAAACACAATTGAAATATAAATTTAAATTAAATCATTACTTTGAAAACGAGAGCGCGTGCAACTTACAGAATTATCAATACAGTACATCGCCGTGAAAATCAATAATTTGGACGGCACGATCTCCATTACTTTTCACTATTTAGTCATTAACTAGTTCTCGCAAACGACACGATAAGTATTACAAATTGATGCAATCACGGGTGATATCATTACAGTCATACAAAAGCCTTAGGGTCTCGCGTATCAACCTTATTGCTGGTCTGAATCGTACAACATAGCCGTGTGTTAGCTGTATTAACGATAGATTGAATCCCTGCGGCCCCAACCACTACGTTCGTAAATAAACGATCGTAGTAGGCACACGTACCTACCGTATGTATTACATACCATTGATGCAACATATCTCCCGAGTCCCACACCACTAAGCTCGACGGCTATGAGGGATGCGAGTCCCTATAGAAATAGCGAGACAATACTCATCACGAATTCCAGTTAGCTCGTTATCTAAAATCCACACTTGAGGCTTAAGAATTAATCAAAAAGACGATCGTTAGGTCCGCGCGTTCGGTCTCCGGTCGGTAATATCCGTTTGACCGCAGTGTTGGGGAGACCGCAAGATGAACTTGAATATAGGGTTTTATCGAAATTGCAAGCGATACTGATAGCTGTGGTTGCCGGCACGCGCTCGCTACACGTAGGGGTAATTGAAAAGAACGCGAGTTATTGCAGAAAATGCGGGGCATTCGATGCAATTGTTGCTGCCGGGCAAGCCACACATTGTGATAGCGAACGAGTTTGTGGCTAGTTCCTTTTTGCAATAAGATCCATATCGGGAACCGACACTTTTACATATCACAATATTGTTGTTTTAATATTGGAAACGGTAAACATTATGCGGGTAAGTTGCTTTTGCGTTAAAGCTAGTAAAATTATATGTAGACCTCTGTTATATATTTTAACATTGATGCATTCATATCCGACGAAATACTAATTACTCTATACCCATATCTACTATCGTTATTTTCGATGTTGATTCTCATCATACCTAGGCACTAATTAACCGTAGCCGTGGCCACAAAGCCGAAATGCTTTTATCTGCACAAAGGGTCCTGTAACCCTGCAGCATTCATTAGCGGCTTCCGTTGGTCACGCGTTGCGTATCTAGGCATGGGATATTGTGACACGGAAAACATGCCATCCTTTATTTTTCTATTGCGTTGTTTGTTCAGGCTTCGCTGGTTTTTTGGGCTTCTACAAATGCATATGTTAGCTGACAAAAGGCCCTTTCAAAATTTACTTTAAAGTGTATAATTACAAAAATAATTTTTAACAAAAAAAAATAAAAATAGCACGCCGTAATTCGTATTTTAATATAATGTATATAATTTTATTATTTCGAAGTCAGTACCACGGAACTGCTACAACAACTATCTTACTACTCCTTCTTAGAGGAGTAAAAATGTCGACTTTACGAAACCTTAGATTGATATCTCGGTCTACTTACTCGACGTTCACAAAATAAAACATCAGAATACGAAATAGCATACGCTCCCGATGATGACTTCCATCACAATTTCTCACAAGCGTGACTCCACAAATTGTGACACGTTTCGCACTTAAATCACGAGTGTTCGGATAAAAGTTGTGCTATCTGGGATCTTCCCACGGATGACGAACACCGCCCATTGTGATCCTGTATCTATGATATGCGCGACATGGAAAGCGGCTCCGATCGATGGCATTCCTACATGCAACATTGTGCTTTAATTTATCACGTCGAGCTATGGGACATCAATCAAACAAGTGCATCAGTTTTAATAAGTATGTAACGTCCTGTTCTATGCGAGCTAGGTATATTTCTGTCATACCAAGCCGTACCGTCTGATAACACCGTGGCGTGTTTGCGGATTAAAATAAATAACTTACGTTCGTCTAAATAATATTTAATGGCACTCGAACGAGTCATAAACTGAACAATAAAAATATGCCACGTGACACTTACATCAGCTCTTAACGACTCTCCCTTTTCCTCATAGAGATATAAAAACGAGGAAATATTAAATTAATATAACGGACATTTCTATAAATAGTAGTCTACGTGTCTACAAAAACATAAAGAAAATCCTATTCATGGCTTATTTTCATCCAACAAAAATAAATCAACACTATTAAAATACGGTGTTAAGCTATCAAGGCTAGTATCATACATATTTAAAAATATTGTAGTCTAAACAACGTAGTATAAGCAACGGCCCAGTCAATGTGCATTCACCAAATGGCAGAAAGATTGTGTATGCTAATATTATGACTGGCGCTATCTTCATCTCCATCACGACATGACGGTAACACGGCGCTACAAATACTTTAAATACATTTCTTTACGAACACGTAAAACTATGTCTGATGCTTGCGTGGAGATAGACTTGCATTTTTCGAGTTTGTACCAACCTTAAACAGTCTTAATAATGCTAGTGGGCGTACAATAATTGTTGTACACAATCAGATAACTTCGTAATAGACTTTTTGTTGGAATTCTATTTAAAGCGTGGCTTACTTATTGAAAACGTGACTTGTATTGTATGGAAAAATCTAATTCATTTAGTACGAAAAATTAGACAGGAAGCATGGAAAATAACATGGCATGCTTCTTTAGTTAAAACTATTCGTTTTCGATATAATTAAATCTTCGTTAACCATATACATTATTCTTTATCGGCCTAGTGTATGTAGTGTAAATGTAATCTATAGTCAATAACAAAGTTGTTGCCAAGCAAGGATATCTTACCCCTAAAGCTACCGTACTATTTTACGAATTATAAAACAATATGTGTGGCAAATAAACCTATTCACTTAGGCTGATTAACCACCATCACAAAGACATTAAGCTTATAATCTCTAGAAACATCGATCGGGTAGATCGAAGATTCTAGAAGCAGTTCCTCAATAAAAAGCTACATTTCATTCGGCACACACCATAACGCACGGTGTTACCAAGCGGGGATATCTCCGATCCACTGGAGCTACCGTATAGAGCTCAGTCACGCGATATCAAACATTACGAGTATGTCTCCTGCGACCTGACAAATTGATTTTCCGCTCGCGTTGTACTTATGTAAACAGCTTTCAGATATTAAAGCTAATGGCTTACCCTCGCAAATTAATAACGTTACCTACTTCATATTAATTACTTATGTTTGATGGTATTATTTATTTATGAATATTTAAAGCTTAATGAATACTCGTTGGTGAACAAGGGACTTCTTCATTGTACTTATAAAATTCTTCATTGTCTATATACTACAACATTTAAATACACCTTAAAACTACAAATTAATAAACAGGACAGTGGTATTTTAGTATATTGTGGTACCGAAAAGCCGGTCAATAGTGGGTGGTATAATATATAAACATATGAAACAATGGATACATATGAAAGAATGGATGCAACTTATACAATAATACGAAAAAAACTCCCAAATTCGTTAATATATATAGTATAGTGGTATTCATTCAGACCTCGCTTCGTGTAAATAACATTCCCGTTATTTAAACGCTTATATGAAGAGCACAAGTGATTCATTACAGTTGCCCTACGCTGTATATAAACTTAATGAGTTTATGCGCGTAGCCTTAGATAAACAGCACAGGTGAATAACTAGGAACTCTGGTTATATCGTACGGGTTTTAGTTAGAATATATTATACAGGTACATTGCATATGAGAAGCGAACTGTAGTCACTCACAAATAATAGCTAGCGTATGCCATACGCTATTCTAGACTGTATCAACCTAATCTTATATTTCACTATGTCGATCTTCGCCACGGTATAGCTCTGTACGTAGTAGAGCAATGTAGTCAGGCTAACTAAAGCAAGCTCGCCCTACCCACCCTCCTACAGAAAATCTATGTTAAAAAATGCCATATCATCAAAGATGTCTCATCCGAGAAATTATTTCATCAGTGATATCAGTAAGTGCAAGTACCGGAAGCCCATTTTTCCTTTCTTTCCTCCCTATTCTTCGTCAACACTCATTTGAAATTTAATTTTGCGACTGTTCATGGGCAGAGGTGGTCACTTACCTGCGCATGCGCAAACCACATAAAAAAATAATAAATAGTATGAGGGTAATATTATCAAGGCTATAGAGTCTATAGTATAGATTTTTTATAGCGAGTCGCGTAACCTTCAAACAAACGATCTTATTTAGAAAAACGCAAACTGTACTAGCCAGCACCATACATACGCAGTTCTAGACATCGAAAATAGACGTTTTGCGCCAACTCGTAAACTTTACTACGTAGACGCTCGCTGGATTGGGGAATGGACATTTTATTGTTACATTGAAACCGCACACGTTTCCAAACTGCGCTAAACTATCGAACACGCTTCTATATATCAGCTTGTAATAGCAAACTTTTATTGATCGATAAATCTTCTGTCATCTCGATTTAATAGAAAAGACATTTAAACTCCACTGTAATGGACGTCATCTCCTCCATACAAGAAAACTCCATACATGTATACACAATGCGGGGTGTAAAATACTTAAATCTTGAAAAAGATTGAAAAGTCTTTTAATGTTTTAAATTAAATACCTATTTCCAGACAAGCATTAGTTACCTATATATTAATAATATACCAAAGACAACTATAAGATATATACGAAAATAAACACAGACTTAAACTTTCAACGCTGTGTAACCGCGTCTAACGCAAACAATTTTGTATACACAGTCTACTTTATAGGCGATAAATCTTGTTTTGGAGCAAGGTCGATCAGTAAATCGACACTGGCTCAAGAAACTGAAGCTTATACAAATTATAGCTGTATCATTTTAATATTGAAACATTATACAAATATTACACTGTGATTAGAATGTCTGGTGCATGACATTAGCGGTATAGGATGAAGCAATCGATCGATTTGATTCGCTTGAAACCGATTGTAATTTAGTACAAAATTATATTTTATTTTGTACTCTAAACTATCATTTATTTGAACGGTACATAATGTTAATCCAAAAGTTTCATAGAACACTGAAAAAACCTCTAAATATAAATTTTAGATTATAGAAACACGAGTACATTTTAATTGTTATTATATTCAAAGAACTCTTACTATAATACCATAGTTAAAAATTCGTATATAAATAACATATAAAATAAAAGAAAGTCGTGTTAGTTACTTCACTTATAACTCGATAACGGCTTAACTGATTTTGCTGAAAATTGGTGGGGATGTAGTTTAGAACCAGGAGAAGGACATAGGATACTTTTTATCCACTTTCCAGGGGAATAAATTTTTTATGGAAGTAAACGCGGACGGAGTCGCGGGCAACAGCTAGTTACATATATAAAATATTCAACGTGTTCTGCAAATTTAATCAGAACGATAGCAAAAATACGTAGGCAGCTCGCTGACAATATAGCATTTTTTCGTTTCTTATTCGTAACGTCATCAATACTCGCAACTCCCCCGTGACTATCGATCACTCCAATAACATCACGAACGCTCCCCCGAATATAGGCACTAAATTTCGCAGACGCGTATTCAGAGCTAGATTAGTCTGAGATTAAATGAATACGTATATATCATTCTATAACCCACATCGTTGACGTTTACGACTCCATTCGTAGCGGATAAAAATATTCGATAATCTGTTAGGATTGCGGTGCCGTTATTTTACTTAATAAATAAATATCTTATATCCGAACGCGATGATAGCGTAGGTGGAAACATTAAAAGCATCTCACTGTACGTAGCCTTCACTTATATTATCTTTGAATCGATTATCTCAACGTATAAAATCGATATTTTATATCTTAATGAAAAACTTTTCCTTTTTCGAAACGTGCGCTTTCAACTTGAAGTGACACCCGACGTGCGCTTTAGCTACGCTACGATGTTTATTTAAATATACATTTTAGTTGGAGAATAACGGTGATGTAAATATAGCTGGCATTTATATGCGTTTGCATCTGAATATGTGAGTGATTTAATATAGTATTGGTTCTTATCTAAGAGGTCATTTCTTTAATGGAGCTTGTAATATATCGAGCGGCCGACCTTCGCTTCAAATAGCAAGGTGTAGGTTAACGGGTGTGTCGGCCGTGAGCCGAAATGAATTGGCTTCTGTTCCTTCTAGGGACGCTATCTTTTGGCACACGACCGATACACAAGAACAGCATTGTTATTCACCGATGTAGTTCCTTATATCGTGTATTTTAAGTCATTAGTAAGACTAAATTATACTAATTGTTTTATTTGTATTTCTCCCTGCCTTTAGTTGTCGGGTAGCCAGTTATCAGAAAATATTTTTAGCAAAAATATAACCGAAACACTTTAAAAACTATCTACCATATAATTTAATATCAAAAAGACTTATTCATTATTAACGCCTGGCCCAAATAAAAACTTAAAATTTTGCGGGAAAGATTATTTATTTTAAAAGGTACACAACACGTAGATATATACTAAGGAAACTAATCCACCCCGCGTAGCTAGCCTGTATAATATCCAGTACATACTACATGGCCTAGACCCCATTCAAACCAGACATCTCATATATCGAGCCGTCGACAACATTTAGTGAATTTACGGCCGCCGTCTCACCTCCCGTCCGTATATAATTATTAGGGAACAAAACAACTATTATTACAGGATCAAGTGTTTAATTGTACAAGGAATTAAGTAAATATAACTATGTAGGGTAAAAACGGACAACGTGAGCCAACCCTTGCTCGTTTAATAAGATCTTTAGGGACTTTATTCGGAATGTAAACCAAATAAAACCGACCAAAAAGTTTATACCTACTAACGATAATAAGATCACAGGTCACGACAAGTTTTTTCAATAATATACTGATAAACGTCTTTGTTTTTGTTATCACCAGTACAATTATTATATTTCCTGTTTTTGTATTTTATTTTCATGTCACTATACTGTTAGGTATGTTTTTGGTATGTATTACTTGTATATATTTAGAGCATCGTATTTAAGCTTTAAAATTTTATCATTAGTCGCTTTCAAAATATATAAGGAACAACAATGTAATGTTGATCATTTTATATGCAATCTATTCTATTCATTTTAACGGATTGTTTTTTTTAGAAAATTATTAATCAGTTCAAAATTAGAATCACCTTAGATCGTTCGTGTTATGTAACTCAACCCTATCTGATAACGAAAACGATCCTACCTGGGCACGCCCTGTGTTCCCACTAATAAATAACATTACGAAGGTCTAGTACAATATTTAACAGGCCACTTACAGATCTCTTCATAATGAATAAAATTGCGTCTTGATACATCTATCTGTATAAATCTCTACGTAGTTAAAAAAATATTAATAACTCTTAAGTTAAATGAGAACAAAACACAAAAGGTCTTCTTATCTCTAATTATAATTATTCACTTAAATCTCTTAGCTTAAATATAAACAAAAGAAAATTTAGGATCTACATTTCTACATAATAAGCCTCCGTCGCGGCTAATCCTGAATAAACAACTCCTTTACCAACAAAACAAGCGCAAATACAGAAACATCGGTACAAGTAATGCGTAATACAGTTGCCAGTGCTAAATAAGTCACTTAACACGGTCAATTACTTCCAATTACACCAATTACAATACCGTGTATAATGTATATACATCGAAAAAATCACCGGTTTAATTATTTGCGTCTTCGAAATTAGCCCAATGTAATTCAAGACACGCATGTTTGACATGGCTGGTAAACAAGCCAAGCTTTTAAACTATTCTTAAGGGTTCTAACAAAAGGACCTACCGTGTTCAAGATTAAGGGTGAATCGAACGGCGAAATTCGACCCCAGTAAATAGACGCACGCTACCGGGAACGTGTAATAATGGGCAAATAAAAGCTGGCTTGTACTCGTATGAAAAACATCGATAAGATGAATCAAGGCCCATAGATTTTGTTGCGTCTGGCTGCCACGGCTCACTTTATCCCCGGCTCTTTTATTTCTTACCTCGGTTTTATCCTCGCCTTACTGTTCTTTCCCGACAATGGGTTAGAGTTGAGTGCACTTAAGTGTTGCTACAATTATAAAGCAGCCTTTTAATTTGACGCAAGGACCCGACATTGTGTAGACGGGAAAGGACACCTTATACAATTTTACGTGAAATTATTGTGAAATTTTGCAATAGCAAAATAGGATATTATTCGCATGAAGAACGTTGGCATGCAAATCTGTACCTACTATAGTTATTGTATGACCTTATATCATACGGGATTTATTCGTGTTTCTATTCTTTATATTTCTTCTCTTAGAAACGTGTATAGTTTATAGAGCATAAATAAACCGGGGCTGAAGTATAAGGTCAGGAGTTTAATTTGGTACGGATAAAAATTCACGTTTTTCTATTGTATTCTGTTAGAAGCATGATTGTAACGTCGAAAGAATTTAATATAAAATATCAGGTAAATCTTTATAGGTCGAGCACGCACTGCCTCGAGCGATTTAATTAAGTTTCTATTTCTACAGTCTTAACCTAGCTAGATACTTTTGATAAAAAATATAATATTTAGCAACTGAAAAATATCATTTCAATATTAATAGTGTTTTATTGAGACTGAGATAAAAATTTATGAAATACTGGTTTTTGCCCGCGACTCCGTCCGCGTGGACTTTCATAAACTTTGACCCTTCCCCCTCTTCCCCTTTTATAACTCTTTTTTCCTAGTTATACCTGTGTACCAAAATGCGGTTTGGCCGTGAAAGCCGTAAAATTATAAAAAGTTTCAACCCCCCGCGCATCTTTTGGGGGTTGATTTAAAAACAAAGTAGCCTGTGTCCTTTCCCAGGCTCTAGACCATCTGTGTACTAAATTTCGTTCCAATCGGTTCAGTAGTTTTAGCGTGATGGAAGGACAGACAGACAGGCGCAGTTACTTTCTCATTTATGATATTAGTATGGATATTTATAACGGATTGAGTACAATTAAATTCATAGTCTATACGTACATGAACCTAGTTCTCATTTCGCGTAAGTTATACGTGTTTTTATATCCAAGCAAAAAGCACACAAACAATTTTTTGTAGGTAAAATACTTTATTGATTCTAGGAAATAGAAATCCCGAGAACTATTATTATTCGTCGAATTTTTCGTCGAACCATTGCATCTAGTGACCAATAAAATTCCGCGTTCATTTTAGGATTTAAATTCTTATGCATATTATTGTGTACATATAAAGTACTAGCTGTTGTCCGCGACTCCGTCCGCGTGGACTTTCATATAAACTTTGACCCCCCCTCCCTCCTTATAACTTTTTTTTCAGTTAAAAAGTGGCCTATGATTTATCTCAAGCTCTAGACTATCTGTGTACCAAATTTCGTTTTAATCGGTTCAATTGTTTTAGCGTGATGAAAGGACAGACAAAGTTACTTTCGCATTTATAATATTAGTATGGATTGTTACCTATATAACATATACTTTATGAGTGTTTTAACATAATATACACTACAAAGAACATCGTTTATTCGGAACGAAATTAACGAATTCAATATTGCATCAAAATGATTCTCATCATTATAATATGTCTGCATTCAGTGTACTCCAAATATTTACTAATACTTTAAGCATGATAATCACAATCTATGGATCAACTTACATACATAAAGCTAGAAATGCAAACATCGAACGTTCTAGAATGATAAGGGAATTTTGAGCGTTTATCATATTAACGATAATTTAATTAAGCCGGCAGTAGGGCGATGTTATGTAATGGTTTCACGAATTAAATCCGTCGTTCAATGACCTTTAATCATATCATAAAATATGAGTTTAAACGGTCAATGACGTTCTTTTGTTTATTCACTATCGAACTACAATATTTAGGAAACGATAACTAATCCATTGGTGTTTGGTTTTTGATAAATTGTTTTTACCAATTGAACCAAGTGAATTATCCAGTGCCGATGTATGCGTGAATAGTACGTAGTACTTATATAAAAAAGAAAGTAAATATGTTAATAAGTATAAAAATATCTGGTCCCGAAGGTATATGTGGCTCACCAAGTAAGAAAACGTTGGGAATTTCAACCACAAATCTAAAACTACCTATCTTTTATACAATATATGCACTAACCTATATTTAACGGAACAACTAATAGCCGTTCGCGACAAGAAAAATGTATAGACATTGAGAAACTCCGCTATCGGCTTTCTCCCATCTCAGAAGCGACAACTATATCGGTCCACGCCCATAGAAACGCGCGCGGAAAAATTATGAGATCACGCCACCCACTGGTTAGAACATCTAATCACTATAATACGGGATGCATCTATGTTAATACATATAATGAATATGAAGAGTTTATTTATTGTTGCTATAGAAGTCGTATTTCAAAGTCAAACGTATCTTTATTCTACTAGGCTACATACCCAAAAGTAACACTTGAGTCATCTTGGTATTACAAAACATTTAGCACCGGTTCGGAAGGCAATTTCTACAAAGAAGAACCGACAAGAAACTCTGATAGTTAATCGACTAAAAACATACTTACGAGTTTTGTTTATTGTTGCCAGATTATGGACGAAACGTATTTAACTAGAAAATGACATACAAATAGACTATAGATACGCGGTTAAGTTCTTGGTTAGTTCAAGGTTACCGTGTCAAAATATCGCGTTCGCGGGGCACAGCTGGTGATGTTGAAAGGACGGATACAGAATATTTTGTGTTTTAATGTTATATTGAATTATCGGTTATCTACGCGTCAAGGTCGGCAGATGGTTGTCATCACCTCTTCTTATAGATATTCACAAGGCTAAGAACCTTACAAGTAAATTTCAATATGCGATTGCAAGATGGGATAAAGGATTAGAAAAGAAGTAAGAATGAACGCAAGACAAAGTGATGTCATTGCTTTATAGGTTTTCTATCTAATACAGACCACTTCAGCCTAAAATTTTGGCTCTAACATTAGTATTAGTACATTGGAAGACAATATAGGCGCTTTATAAATCAAAGGTGAATGACCCGTTCCGTAGTTAGCGATGTTGTCATAATTCAATAAATTGATGCGAATCTATATAGGTGCGAGACGATACGTTTACGTGAACATTTTTAAGTGAGTATATTATTATTAAAAAAAATTATACAAAGACAAATATTGTTTGAATATTTTAGCGATCACTTTAGTTGCGTTCAGTAAACAAATACGAATATGCTAATGCTTTAAATAACTGCCTCATGTTTAAAATTAATTATAATCTTAATGTTACTATTTTGTGTCTGTTTATTTGCATATCATTATCGTGGTCATGGCCGCTTTTGATTCATGACATTTATAATATATTTAAAGCTGGCACATAGCAAAGCACTGTTGAAGTAGTAATTAATTAATCAATATTATCAAATAAAATTATTAAGAAGAATATAAAATATAAATCAGCGTCATTTTAAATTAAGAACTAAGACAATTTGTTAATAAAATAAGTTAATTACAATAATGAAAAAGTCGCACAGATTAATTATTATTTTATATCATACGAAGAAATAACCTGGATCAAAGAGTGCGGACGAAACCAAGGACTTACCAAGTACATATAATATACTAGATATTGTTTATCATACGAACATAAATTTAAAATTCTCAAGCTTACAAACACAGTTTGTTCCCATAAAAAACACATTTGAATATGTCTACTAATTAACATAAAAACAAGGCGATACAAAGTTAAGTTTAAACAACGACTATAATTCACGAATTCTTCATAATTAAAGAATCACTGCGACCGGTACCATTAACATTTCTTTACATCACCCAAGAACTTTGTGAGGAACAAAATATATGGGCAGTCGTTAACAAATTACTGAGTACGTTCCAAAATAAAAACGGGCTAAGCATCCCGAATAAGACCAGTTGAATGTCCATATAATGAGATATCCAGAGATACCGATATACGTTGTAGTAGAGACATGTAGGATGTAGGTACGTACTACACTCCCCACAGAAAATCGGCCTCAAGGAATAACATTTTCCCTTGCTCCCTATTTTATTATCTTCTTATTACCTTATTTTACAAATCACGTTCTTTAAGCAATTTTAAACGGTAAGGCAGACGACAAGCAAATAGCTTTGGACTATTCATTGCGGAATAGCTTACTAGCAAGCACACCTTCCGCTCAACGGCCCATTATGGGCATTAAAAAATTATAGATACGCTTCTATAACTGATGTCGAATTGAAATTCAAATGTCATTCTAACTATGGGCGTTATGCAAATGTACCTACATTTTAGTAGGGACATCAAAAAACTATAAAATCCGAAGGTTTGATACGGCGTATCGTAAACAAATCAAAGTGTAACGCGAACAGGTATAGTGTATACATTACGAGTCAGCGTTCCTACGCAGATCGTGCTTGTAGAAAGTAACGTGTTATTCGAATTAATATTAGTAACAGTAAGTTCAATAGAAACATATCAAATGTTGAAACGACTGAGTATAAAGATTTAATAGCAGATAGTCTGTTTCTTTACGGTATACTGCCCATAGCTTTTAATGACTAGTCTATGTCCTATCCTACTGTTATAAGAGAAAGAAAGAATTTTCTAAAGAAGAATTGAAGTACAAATCAAGGAATAATATGAAAACTATAAGGAGAAATTCAATTGGTTTTTACGTGGGTAAGGCCACGGTGTACGGCCAGATAAAAAAAATAAAACACGAGCACATCGAGCACATTAGTTCTTTGAAGGCATTTGTTACGATTGTGAACGTTGAGAGCAGATTGCATACACATTGAATACTTCATTAGATGACTAAACAAAATTATTATATGGACCGTAAACGCGTATTACCAAGGATATTTACACGCATTATCTCTATTGTACGACACGTTAGAGCTACATTATATTAGAAATACGTCAACTAAAAAAGCATCTGACTTAAAACGGTTATCTTTATCTGTTTACCTTACTTGTGTTAACTAGATACTTTAGTTTAGTGACATTAAGTGCATTCATAAGAATCTACATAAAAAGTGTGCATTCTTTATTATGATATTCAGTTGTACTTTCGATGAAACAAACTCAAAAATATTTCTTGTCAAAAAAAGCTATGAAGCCACTTAATAAGGTGGTGATAAAAACTACCGTTTTAATAAAAAAATATCTGTACAATTATTTTGCTACTTGTTTGACTATTGACAAACAACTCAACTTGATAATCTGTTAATATAATTTTAATTTAATCTCAAGATAAACGTTTTATCTTTAAAAACAGCATATTAACTGCGAAATGACCGGATCAAAGTCACTGATAAGAATGACTGTTATCAGATTGTGAGATCATACTTAAATTACGGCCAAATTGGCATATCAGACATTTAAAGATTTTTAGCTTTATTAAGCCTAGTGTCCTTCATCATCAAATGTTGGATCTCTTAATCCTCCTCAAGTATTATAAGTTATAGTAAGTAATATTATATAAAGTGTTATTTTCGAAGAAGTTTATAATTAATCATTTTGTACTATCAAATAATTAGTACATATTTTCTGAACATGTACTTTAAGAAACCGATCAAAAAACCTATGAAAGAAAATACATGCTCATACGTACATTTGTAATTTAAACGAGCCGTAGTTTGAGTACATACGTGATGTACAACAAAATGTGTGAATTAAATCTTCTTTATTTAAAAACCGCATCTCGGGCGATAACCCATCTGCATTTAGCAGTCATTTAAAATTAGTGTCTGACCGCCACTCGTCCTTACGACGCAAAAATATGGCGTTCAGTGACAAATTGAGATAATTCGTCGCGATCTAAGCCGCGTTCAGATTGCTATATGTACGCTAACAAAAGCAAATTGTTCATTTTACGACGTAGCTTTACATGGACATATTATTAGTTCATTTTTTGTCCCTTAAGTATTTCTTGTTATAAATTATTTTTATAGAAAAGTAACCACGACCCGCGTAGTTATCGTTTGTGTCAAAACCGGTATATAATATCCTATGTGTTAATATATATGGTCTATCCTACCTGCATACACAACTGGAACCACGTCTATTTAATAGTTCTGTGTGAAAGAGCATCAAACATAATAAATCATATAGACAGAAAATAAGTATGTATGAAAACTGATTCGATTAACATTTCATAGATATATAAGTATTAAATTCATATATATTCTCGACTTAAAAGCCCAGTAAACTCAACATTTTAATATTAAATTCCATGGAAATATTCCATAAACACTACGTGATACAACGAATGCATTTATAATTGTCAACACGGAGTATAATTTGAGCATCACCGAAGATTCAAATTACGTTTCCCACGCACTGTTGTTACAATATAAACGTATCATAAATCTTCATTCATTAAAAAAACAAAATCTGTCTCCTATGAATTAATTATTAACACTTGAATAAGTTTCTGAATCAAACCTTTTTGTTTCGTTTTAAAATAAAAAAAAAATCTTACATAAATATTTCGTTCAGATAACACATCATTGACTAACACATGTAATTCTATCAGACACATCATACAATATTTATCGCTTACGGCACTCGGATGATGTTTTCGCAAGTGAAAGCGCAGGAGAAACTTGAGAACGGAAACTAGTCAGCTTTCTACCCCGCCTCCCGTCGATGAAACTAACCCTGGCTGGCTGCATTTAGACATCGCCGTATAAATAACTCTGTCAATTTATGAGACAAACCTGTTGGGGAATTGACAGAAGGGAGCCGAGCACAGGAAATTATCTCTGCGTACCTACACGTTGTTAATATTTGGTATCGATTGGAAACTAAAAGTTTTCATTGCGGAAAAATCTACGTCGCAATTCTCGTATTAAGCTAAACCAAAAGTAACACAACGAAAACATCATTACATTAAAAATTAAAATCGCTTTCTGCTGCCTGTACTATGTATGCTTAAATCGATTTTGATGCCGTTTTTTAATAGATAGAGATTCAAGAAGAAGGTTTATATTATGCAGACTAGTAGTAGATAGACAGTAATTTATATTAAAGATTACAACGATTTTTAATTAATTAAAAAAAACAGTTTTAAACAAATATTTTATAGCCAGTACCTATTATGCACATTAAAGTCAGGACTTTGACATTTTTATGTAATATATTCGCTATGAATCGTTAATTAAGAGTCAAGGTTGTCACCGGTATCTAAGATCTTATTTAATTTTAATAGGCTTCAGTTACGAAATCATATGTGATATAACCTCGCGAATAATATGCAAATTATATAATGTTAATATTATGTATACATATGCAGTAGCATTTAATCGGAATGTATAAACATATCGAATTAATTTTATAAGAGCGTGGATGAAAAATTAAAACAATAAATGTTTCGCAACTCTGTTCGAAATAAAAAGAAGACTATTGAAGTATTGTTAGGAACAGTTCTTGGTAAAAACATTTTTATCGTTGCTGAAATATGAAAACGGAGTAATAAAAGTTTATTTAAAAACCCCAGCCTTCAGATCATCTTACGAAACAGGTAAAGCACTCGGCTTACTTCAATTTATTTACTCATTTAAATCCCTTTAAATTTTATTGCTTATAATATAAGCTATAGTATTATATAAATCTTGCGATTTGAGTGTTTGTTTGTATGTTTTTAAAACTCTCACTGAAACATTTATTGTCAGTTTCAAGTTACATTATGCTATTGACACTCTGACTTATATTTTTAATCTTAATTGCACCTACCTTACATCGTACCCGCATAAATATCACTAGCTTTAAACCAATATTAGAAGCATATACGACACACATAGCTCCTAAGTATACATACATATGTAAAGCCATGCTACGACCGGGCAGACGATGTCAGTCAAACAACGATTTTCCATAATGTTTACAATGTCATCTCGTCAAGGTCGCCACGTGCGCGCTCACTACTCAGTTTCATGGTGCAATACGTTTTATGGGAATAACTTTAACTACCTTTATATACATATAATTTTATAGCTAGAGTATCATCCTCTTTATAAAGGAATAATACTCACGTATCATTAAATTAAAACTAATAGTTTAAAGGCGTTATTATTCCGTCATCTATCAATATAACCTTGATATATTTTATCTGTTAATAGTATTAATAATTATTGTTATACTATAGGAAATAGTTAACATGAATATTTTACTGATTACATGTAATCACTCTGTAATTATTCCAGCGTTAGTTTCAATAATGTCTAGATAAAACCGGTACCAATTTAGCCATAACTAATGTTTAATACACACTCAATATAACACTTCAACAAACAGCATTTTCCTCTAATGTTCACGTGACATACATCAGCACTTGTACCTAGTATAAATTACATCTCGTTGCGCGCAATAACTACTACACAAAGGTTAAAGATTAAGGTTTCGTCCTAAATAATAGCTGAAGAATTTAATTCCGACAATTAGCTCGCAGATGCATCGTACGATAGGACACGAGCAATTAGACCAATTGCTATGAATAGACAACTGTACTTAGTTCTTAATGAGGGGATGTGGGTGACAAAAAGTTCCCTAAGACTAGAATACAAAACAAGCACCTTGTAGACATATAAATTATTTATCTAACAATTAAAGATTAAAATAACCGTCTAAAAATATTAACTTGATCTTATTTAAGGTCGGTGTTTATTGCATTTTTAACGAAAACAATTTTAAAGCTAACTAACAAAACAAATATAAACGGTTGCTTGCCGGTAGCAACCAATGTTTTAAACAAATATATCAACCATTATAATAACATTTCAAGCGTCAATCATTCCATATACCTACCTACTACCTAACATTTGCTCCGGGCTCATCAAACATAATAACGTCAAATTCCAATGCTACATGTTAAATTATCTTGTCCTTGTATCGAAAGGTCAAATAAAAAGTTATTTGTCTGAAGGTCGAAATCGTTCACGAATTCAGATCTGAAATTCACAAACAAGTCCATAAAGTGGCTTAGCGAAAATAACAACGATTCATCTTTTATGCGAACATTGTAGATCGATTCGATGAATTTAACATCGTCAGAGTAATTACATATTATATGTTATGAGTATTTGTTGAATGAGACTCAAATTTATTCAATATTTTTCAACTTTAACACGTTTTTATACTATAATATATAAGCATTACAACTATGCAGGTGTTTTTGAAATTTTACGAATTATTTACGAATAAAATGTCTCGATCGTTCTGACGTAATTCAAATATTATGGAGCTACTAAGTAGCTGCAAAAGAAAACAATATACAAAGTTTTCAACGACCGTAAAAATCGGAAAGCAAACATCGCCGTGACATTGACCAAGAGTGTTCTTGCCGACACAAAGTGTACACTATACCTACGTACGACGAACAAACACATTTGTTCGGAAAATTTTGAAACTAAAACAAAAGTAATAATATGATACACTTGTAGGTGTATATTGCTGTAACATTTTCTAAAACCAGTTTCGGAACGGTTCATTGGTTTTAATTAAAAGTTAAGTAATATTATTTCATCAAGGTCTGTTTCATACAATCTCATTTAGAATGGTGCTTCACTTTTAAGGTTTAATAAGTTGAAAAGATTACGATTGTTTAAAGTCACCGTTGTAACGTACTGAAGTCTGTATTAGCATGTCCGATCCGGACAAAAACATTGAACAATATTATAGAATAGAAGTCTGTAATTAAACCTCTTCATACTGAAACTGCTCTATCTTATAGTCGAGATGTGTTATGAACTAGCTAACAGTAGGCTAAGTTTGTTCTACAAGTACTAACACACAATACAAACGCGTAACTAAAGGTATTCGACCACAATCATGTTGGCGAGTTACGTAAACACAACTCTGTTTACAAAACAACTAGAGAATTCTTAACTTTATTGGCTCATTTGAATTTGCTTTCATGTGATAATGAGATCCAAATTGCGTACCCGGCTTCACAATCTTGCTAGTTAAGATTTACTTCGGAGTTTATTTTATATGTACAGATTTATTTTGATTTAATTTATAAGTTACAGATCACTTTTTTCACAATTATCATATTCGAATACGACTCATTCCGACAACGTAGATATAACGTTATAGTACGTATAGAGCACTTTAAAAAGCGCTCAATTACATCAGACAAAATAAAACAAATATATCAGGGCATGATGGTTTTTATTGTACAAAAATAGTGTGCAAGCGTGTAACTCGTGCTTCACGACGTACACCAACAAAAATGTATATATATCCTATATAATTTTATGTATAAAATGCATTCACTCAGTAAGTTAAACATAGCCTATGTTTTAAAATTACACTGAATGTATCGCTGAGTTTTACATCTGCGTATCGCGTACGCCTCCTTGATCCCACTAAATGAAGGCTCGACGTCGAATTGGAAACAAACTCGTACCTACGTAATAACAAATAAAAAAGCACCCACCGATTTAACTAAAATACATATAACCCCAGTACAGTACATCGCGTCGCTTGACGAAGAAATAAAACGCATTTTTGATATCGAGTTCGAAAGAGCCGACGATCTACTAACGACCGGTTTATTGAGAAAGCGATAATGCTAGTCGTAAATAAATCAAAGAAGTATTCTCACTAATATGCATTAAGGTTAGAATTTTTGTAGATAACAAGCTGCTATAACTTCTCGGGTCCGTCGAGCCTATCGTGAAGAAAAAATAAAGGAAAGATATATCATGTAATCCCACGCACGCGCGGAGCAATAAGCAAACACCGCGGTGCTAAAATAAAAATGTAAGAGCATACATCCCATGGAGAGTAAAACCCAACGATAGCACGGGGTACAGTTCAAGTATAACTTAGTTATATTCACATTATCTACATTAGTATGGAACTTCATCTGGCCTACATTAAAGCATTGGACCCACAAGGAGAAATATGAAGCACATATTTGTACCGGTGTCTCATGTAGTGATTCAGTTAGTCAGTGTTACAGTAAGTCTGTCGGTGAGTGAGTCAGTGAGTGACATAATTCAGAAGTTTGATCTGATATAATTCTACAACT
>DWAJ01000539.1:0-31413 GCA_018238005.1 Eurema mandarina
AATTAAGACGCTTCTAATGATATGTCATTTGTCGAATTCTGATTAGTGGTTTAGAAGTTACGAGGGAACAGATGAACATACATACATACATACATACATACATACATAGCCTGTCAAAATCATAACCTTCCTTTGGCTTTGCCGTAGTCGGGTAAAAAAACAAATTATGTTAAACAGTGGAACAATATCAGACAATTATTCTCAAGAAAACATGCTAACCATTTTTTTTGGATATTATCTAGTGTTGTAAAATAGACCTCTGACATTTGAATTAATCATGTAAGGCTCTACATTAATATAATTACTACACCGAATGAAGCTTAAAACTATATATAGTTTATAATAATAATATTATATTGTATATTAAATTGTTGGATGGATTGATTATAATTTATCAGCGCCACCTACGGGAATGTACATGCATACACAAATGTTTGAGATCAGGTTGTCAATGGAGGGCGCTGTAAAAAATATTTTGAGTTCATCTCATTTTTACTGAATAGCTTATTTGCAAATACAAAAATACCTGTATAGAGTAAATAACTTTTAAAGCGAAAATTTTAGACATAAAATCTATTTTTTGGGACGCTTTTTATTTTGACGTTTAAATCAGTTCAGTTGTTTTAAAGCTTATAATGAACAATCACAATAACACAATATTTGTTTTACAGAAGGAAAGGTATAGAGTAACATTTAACCGTGAAGTATTTTTAACTTATTAAGTTATTCATATACATATAGAAGGATGTCTATATTTCAATAATTTTAAAGAATAAAACAAGGTAAAGAAAATCTGTAATTTGAAAGTATCTATTTTTTGTTATGTATGTTTTGTTTAAATTTTGCTCATTAATTCATTTTATATTTATGCCAACCTTTGTAAAACTTTTATCTGCATTCAAAAACATTACGAATTCTTATCACGAAAGATCATTATATTAAAGACATGGAAACCCTATTAAAATCTATATCAAAGCCTGTAATAACAGAACTTTAAAGCTGATATCTTTTATATAAAAAAATTGTTAAAGAATAATAAATTCAAACAAAACACATATAAAAATAAAAAATCTGAAAATATAACACAAAAAAGACAGTTATGAATACAGTTTATATAATTTAATAAATTTGACTTGAATACAAAAAAGAATTCAGCCAAAATAAAATAATTAACTTAAGGAAACATTCATTGAATTAATATTTCACTTTCATAAATTATGCTCATATAAATTATTGGTGTCAATTTAATATAACAACGATTTTATTTAGTAATAAATAAAAAAGATTTTTCAAAATTGTGAAAATGAACTTTAATTCAGCAAGTTTTATACTAAATGTATAAATATGATATAATCTAGATTTCGTTTTACTACCTAAATAGACATCATGTTATAAAAAGTGTACAACTAATCCTAGTAGCTGATTAAACATCTCACAGTGGCTTATATTAGTTTAGTTACATTAGATCTTATAAAGCACATTCTTGTTTATATTATACTTAAATAATAATAGATAATGAAATAAAAAATAAAAGCACATAGCTCACAATTGATGTTGAACTCCCAAACAACAATCACCTCAATACAAATCTTAAAACTCTACTAAACTTGAAACATTTAACGAGCAAACTGAATAAATTATTATTCATAATAAGAAACAAACTTAACAATGTTGATAGCTCAAAGTAATAATTATTCAACAAGAGATGACACGCTGCATGTAAAATATACATTATGGAAACATTTAACTCTCATTTAAGACTAATATTTTATATATTGTTATTCTATGCCAATCAATGTCAAGAAAGTCAATTTGTCTAGTCATTACTGTACTGATATTGTAAAATTTTTGGATAAACATTCAGCGCCATTATCTCTTTTGAGTTTTAAAGCTTACAGACAGAGGCAGTCCATGTAAGACATATCCGTTTAGGGCTTGTATAGCCATTGTGGCCTGATCATAGTTTCTCATTGTCACAAAGCCAAATCCTTTACTCTTATTTGTCTGATGATCCTTAATAATCTTAACCGAGACAATAGCACCATATGGACCAAACAGCTGCCACAGAGTCAATTCTTCTACTTCTGGCGCAATATTATAAATGTAAATAGACCATGTACTCGGAGAGTTATGGTCACCAATAGCACCCATATGATTCATCCAATGATAAGGCTTCACAAATGGATTCTTAGAAAAATTATTATTATGGTTTTTATGCTTATTGGGATTGCTTTTATTGGCATACTTAACAGTTAGAGGATGTAGGAAGCCAGGGGGCGTGGTTCCATTAACGTTTTGGATTGCTCTTTCGGCTTCATATTGATGCTCATATAATACAAAAGCTATACCTGAGGCTATACGAGAATTGACTATTTTACCAAATTGTGCGAAAAGTCCATGCAAATCTTGCAAGGTTAGTTCGTTGGGCAGGTTACATACGTAGAGGTTCCAGTCAGCTTCCGGTTTTGTGGGCGGCTTAAGCTCGGGATTGAGCAAGGCATGGGACACTTTGAGCGTCTTGTTTTGCATTAATAATCCATTAAACGCTTTCCTTGCTTTCACAGCATCATCAGGACGAGCGTACTCGACGAAACCATACCCTCTGTTGGCTATCAATTTACAACTTTCTAATTTACCCATGGTCGAAAATAATGAAAACATCATATCCTGGGTCATGACTTCGGGAATGTAATTGACGATAAGCTTTGTAGGTGATTCTTCGGGCCCATATTCATAATTTCCATGACAATTACCGTCTTGACACGATTCCGACATTTTTTAATTGTTGTCTAGGAATGACATTTCACTATCAATGTTGCTAGTAGCGACTCTTCTTCAAAATTTCGTCTAAAAACAGGTTTTTTATAATAGAACTTTGAAGTGAACGAAATTAAGGAATATTAAATGGAAAATAAAATCTACTTTTACAAAATAATTATTATAACTGTAATACTTTCATTTAGCTTCGTTTAATGGGAAAAGTTTTCTAATAAAGTATGGCATAGAACAAAAATGCTATACAATAAGTACCTATATACTTACCAAATATAAGTAAATATAATTAATATACATACAAAAAAATATTGTTTTTTCAGTTGAAAGTTACTACTACGTACGTATTTGATTATGCATGTAGTCATTAGTATGTACCCATTTGATATTATGATAGCTAAAATAAATAAATAAATAAATAATAATAGCGTTGTTTAATTTAAAATATCTCAAAAACATAAAATATCTATAAGTATTAATGAATATTTTTTATCTCAGCTCAATTTAAAAGGATGGGGTTTGCCTTACTTTTTAAGAAACTTAACTTATTTTTTTAAGAAATATAAATAAGCAACTTTGGGTGTTTGTTAAAAAAATATAAAAGATCAAAATTTACTGCTGAAGCTTTATTTTTGAAGTTACAGAGTACATAACACCAATTTAATATTTTTTACAACTTCATACACTAAAAATTATTTTATACGTTATTCGTAATACTCGTCATTCATTTGCACCATTTTAAATTAAAAAAATAACCGTATGCAAAGTTGTGCATATTTTTACATAACGAAATGTCGAATGTAAAAATAAGGCATCAGGTATGTTTATTCACTATACATAATTTTATGATTCATGTCGGATTTCAATCATAGGTCAAAAATCAGTGCTATAAAAATAATTTCTCAAAACAATCCTATCAAAATAGTATAATTATAAAATGCATTTTAAAGTGCAACTAAGATATTTAAACAGAAATAATATTCACCAAGTAGTTTGGTTATCAC
Organism: Eurema mandarina; assembly: GCA_018238005.1. Taxonomy (NCBI): domain Eukaryota; kingdom Metazoa; phylum Arthropoda; class Insecta; order Lepidoptera; family Pieridae; genus Eurema; species Eurema mandarina. The sequence goes on from DWAJ01000539.1 coordinate 3,777, forward strand.
ACTTATCGGTCTACCGAAATGTGCAAACTCAATAAAATTAATGAGATGCTACATAAATATAATATTTATAATAAAAATATCACAAATATTGCACATCGGTACTCATAAATTGCGTGGAAAACTCACTTATCACAATACAAATAATAGCGTCATAGCTTCCAACATGTGCGAGACAAATCAGGTCAAATTTGACTTTAATTATGATATTCATAACACACCAATACTACATATTGAAGCATTCATTAACAAACCATCTAAAGCACACAACAAAATTAACTTACAACATATTAGGTATATTTCCCTAAATGCGTCAAGACATCAAATGAGTCAAAACATTATTACATAAACCATATATGCATTTGTCACATTAAACATCAACGACTAATCATAAATTTAATACAAGATTGCTAAAACATTCAATTATGTATATTTTTTCATTCAAATGTACCTAAATGATTCATGAAATGAAGCAGAACCCGTTTATCGACATCTGCAATTTCGTCGAAGCTAATAAACCATACGCAATGTGCCTAAATTTTTCATAAATAATACTTTGAGCACTTAACATTACTATATTCCATATTTTGTAAACCACTTGCATCCTAATATTTTAATTGTAATAATTACCTATAATCTAAACAATAAATATAAATATCTCAAAGAATTTTAAATAAACATTATTGTCATGGTTTAATCTTTGGTTTACCGTTGGTAATTTAACTATGTTTTTAAGGAAGCGATAGTATATTTTCTATACTAGCGTATGTGCCGAAAGCGAATCCCGTGATGCCAAATAGTACTATGGCAATATCTTTCCAGAATTTCCAGTCATATTTGCCGAGGCGATCCGGCCAAAACGTCATGATCTCAATGATCGGCGGGAATATGAGAGCCAGCGCTGAACTGCTGAACGCGCCCACGAGGGAGATGATGCTGCTTAGATTTGGTATCAATGCAGCTGCAATAACTACAAACAATACAAGTCATTAATATTTTTCAAATGTTAACTTCTATCGTTACTTGAAATAACAAAAAAGTATAAGTCACAAATATTCACTATGTGGAAAACCCTTCGGACTTCTCGATAACAATGATAACATCATGGTAACATATTTGCAGCATCGTCATTAAAAAGTTATAAATAATATTTTTTGCGCCCTTCTTATAACTAGGAGTTATATCTACTATCAATAACTATTTTTTTAGACGCCAAACTACTTAACCAATGTTGATAACATAGTCAATGTCAATACTCGAACAGGTACGCTGGTGAAAAAAAATAGAATTTGTTTTAATATTTAGGTAGTTTTTAGTAGGTAAATCATCGCTACTTAATTAATAGGGACGAGTAAATACAATTAAATTTTAAAATTCGCCGCTATCAGTGTTATTTAACGTTGTTTTTATACATTGAAGTGAAATGTCCATTAGCAATGATTCATTCACACATTTGTTTGATAATATAATTACTAGGCGGGCTCTTTCCACGCGTGGAATGTTATCACCGCGTAAATTTCCTAATTAATGAGGTCCATAACAACGAGAAAGATTTTAGCTAAATAGCCGGTTATCTGATATACGAATTGTTTCCGATATTTGGTATGTTATACAGTACAGGACTTCCAATTTGAAAAAAATAATATTCGAGCTATTGCATAGAAATAACTTGTTTTTGTTAAGTCATTAATTTAGATTTAGATTAATGATAAGAAGTTAGATTTGAATTAGGTAATCCATAAAATCTGATCGTTCGGTAGGTAATTTTTTTACTTCTGTTGTAAATTGTCCAATTTATTAAGTAATGAATTTTAAAATAAATATACAAAATATTCACTATTTCATATTGCTACATAAAAAGTTAATTAGCCTCTGATAAAAATGCTTTTAAGTGATAGGAAATCTACTGCTTATCTGCTATGGTAGAGTCAGGAGGTCCGTGAAATGAATACATTAATGCGTTTCGAATGAAATCAATACAATGTTGTTAACACGATATTTTTAACTAAAAAAATAACAAAAATATTAAGAAAAATAATGATAAAAATGTCAATAAAATTTTAACTTATAAATCAAACAAAAGAAAATCTAACGCCAGTGTTTTTATTTCTAATTTTAAAATGGCTAATTAATTTCTTGTTTTCATAAAACATAGTCTGTAACGTAAATATTTATTTTGTGTGTAAACGTTTGATAACCTTAGCACATTTTATTTGGATCACTCGAAAACAGTAATGTACATTTCTGTTGGATGTGTACTCATGATAGCTGTCTGGCATATATGTGATTAAATATTTGACGTCAAGCGGGTGTTGGCGTGAATTCTCTCACCCTAGAAAGAGGTTGAGAAACGTTCGAGGAATTTTATTATCGAGATGCTATTTAGGTTATTATTCTAAGCACGTCTTCCGTAGCTAATGCGTTGGCAGGTTCCGTTATTAAAAATATGAACATTTAATATAATACAAAAATCCTAAAACATAGTAACTACCTACTGCTAATACATATTATATGACTGTTAAATCGACGATGTGGTATGTATGGTTCGAAAAATATTCTAATTTGCATTTTTTAAACTATAAACTCAATCACAAATATATAAGGTAACACTAGAATCCATATAATATTTATAAATATATGAGAATCGCAAAATGATCATTAGATAGTTGGATATCAATTAAGTTATTTAAACATCACACGATGTTCGTTATCAAAAGATTTATTACTAGTCAATCTAAATAACATATAAACAAACACAAGGCCTAACAAACTACACAGTTAAACATTCCACTCGTGTAACTTTATTTGAAACTAGTCAGGCTCCGCGGTTTTGTACGCGTATCCATAACCTGATTACTGTAATTTTGTGCCTTCTTCTCTTCTTTTTATCCGTATTTATGTATTGTTTAAGTGTCTTGTCTATTGTTTTGAATGTATGTGTAATGTGTTCTGCAATAAATATTGCTTTTTATCTTCCTTTCTAATAAATAAATCTCCTAAATAGCCCTCCTCCCAACAAATATCATAATTTTTCAAACACGAATCGTATCTGCAGAGAGTAGCTTCTATACAAATACATCCTTTGTAACAAACGTTTTCTAAATGAGAATATTATAATCTTCGGTTAAATGGTTTTTCAAGCATTACTTAAATGATGTTATTCGCTTGGTTCCTAGTCATAATGGAAACGAACAATACTGCAAAAAATACTGTTAGCTAGTGATGTTATACATTGATAAACAATAAGGGTTATGGCATACTTACAAGTCAACGATATCAGAATAAAGCGTGTAATAACTTCTCCGTGGGCGAGGGCTTTTTCGGAAGTCAATTTGGATTTTATGTACGGCCATACGATGTTCATGGGCACGTAGAACTGAAGGCCGTACGAAAGAAATATCGCGATCGCCATCATCGCCCGTACGCTCTGTGCCAACCTGGGAATGCAATCATAATGCTCTATTTTTGTGAAAACCATCCTTAATTAAAAAAACTTTTCAGTTATATTATGAGAAAACAGAATATTGTACTACTAGTGAATAGTGTGTACTATAAACGGATGCCATTAATTTTTCAAACAAATATTAGAATAATCATAAATGCTTAGTGTACAATAATTTCTTATTTCTCGTGGTCATATGGTCTATATACATTTCGAAACTTACGCATCAGCCGGCAGGTTTAGCGTGATGCTTCCGAGGACATGATTTCCATATTTAAGATAGCCGAAGAAACCGATCGCTGTGTAAAGGGCAGCTACTATAACCATGCCTGTGTTGAGCACACCAGTCCACCCACCGAAGTCCTGTGGAGTCTTCATATTGTTTTCTAGAGGTAACACCTACAAATCAATTGTATAATGAATAACATTGAACAACAATTATTATGTTAATGTTGCTACTAAGTGACTAGTCTAGGCTTTAATGCAATTAAGTGTTAAAATACTAAATTTAAAAGATAAGGCTAATAAAGATCGACTTCCTCCAAAAGAGTGACGTCTTAAAAAAAAATAATACTCAAAATGTTACACAATATTATGTAACATGATATTCGCACGTGTCCTTAAAATGTTGTTAGACCAGGTTTAAAAAAATGTACCTACTCTAAAAGACATTATACTATTCTAAATCAAATATTTGTGCCCGTATAGCAACACCGACGCCTGTTCTTCATTATTACATAGTATAAAATAAAGTCGTTTTCGTCTGTCTGTCCCTATACACTATACAGTGTGTTTTAATCTTAAAAAACTACGCAATTTTCAGCAAGGAGATAATTCATTAATAACAGTTACAAGTACACAACTATATTATGAACTCAACAATGTCGTAGATAGATACGTAAACCACAGAAAAATCGATATTGAACTTAGCGTGAGTCACCTTCGGTACGATATTTGATATCATAACTGGGTATCTATTGCACAAACTCTTAAAGTTTATTAACATCAACGATAAAAAGACCGTTATGAGTTTAAATACATTAAAAGAAAAAACGGAAGTAACTACATAGTTTTGTTTCGCTCTGTAAAGTATTTCAAACAATAAATAATTTCATGAACTTGATTCCAACTGTTTATTAAATAAATAAAGTTTACGAACATATGAGTCGATATACCCTTTTTTACTTAGTTCACTAGTTTTTGTTCTTTCTTATTCGTTTTGACCATATGATTAACTGCTTTGATTGTAAAATAGTTTTTATTACACATTTAAATTTGTCCGTTTGTAATTTTTTTTCACTTTATTAAAAAATATTAATGCATAAATGAATTCTTAACGGTGTAATTTTTCACTCGAGATGCGCGTCGTATTGAGTATTTACTATTACTGTTTTTCGTGTTAATACGATTACTCAGGTCAAGTAAACTGTTGAAGTAATAAGTATTCTATTGTCGTAACGCAGTAATACAAAAAGTTTACATAAAATGTTTCTTTAATTAAATTGTACAATTATATTCTGTAAACAAATATAACAATTAAAAGTAAAATCCGATGTCCATTAAAAAGCCTCAGTGGTCGAAAAAAACCTCGTATCATTAGTACTTTCAACGGTCAAGCCCGTTAGAGCGATATTATACGGTTTAATAGGTCATCGCTTAGTTAATGAAACAATTTTGGGCATAAGAGCGTAAGTACTAAAATGCGAAATTAATTTAGCTTTTATTATAATTACGAAAACTACAATATACTTACCACTCCAATACCTTCAAATGCATAAATAGCTGTTCCAAAGTATAGAGGCAACTGATGCCAGCTTGCAAATGCCTTCACAGTACTAGTATGAGGTAAGTCTTGCAAGATATAGTAGAAGGTAATCACTAAGCCCCAAGCAGTCATTATAGCAGCAATTAAAGAAACAGGTGTCAAGTATTTCAGATTCTTCACCATACCCAATGCTAGCATGGGTGGAAACAATAAGGCTAGATAACTATGTACTCCCATATTGACATGGAAAAAGTGCATTGTATCTTGAAGGTTAGTTGCCACAAACAAAAAGTACACACAGCAAAATCCCAATTGAGTTATAACAAGGAACACATTGACCACATTTCTGAAAAATAATACTTCATGCTGCATTTTGAAATTTAATAAGTGATCTTATCATATTGTTGTCAAGGACATATTTGTGATATTGTTATTAAACATAATATAATATTATATAGTCTCTTAATCTGTTGTATTAATACAAACATGTAATATGAGTGCATTGATTATATAGTAGATAATAATTTAACATATTATAATTAACAAAATTGATAAGAGCCTTCTTAAATATAAATTATATGTTAATACATTTTTTACATATTAAATTATAGCAGAATACGATTCAAGACAGTATTGAGACAGATATTTAATTTTACATATATTTAAAATGTAATAGAAGGTTTTTTTCACAAGATTTTATTTTTGGCAATGAAAACAGATAAAAATATTTAAAACTCCTAAAGCTTAGAATCAATACTAAATTGTTTTTTATTATGGATATATTTTTAAAACAAAAAATTATGTGCAACATGTCTTATATCTCATATTTATATATAAAAATAAATACCTTATAGTTTTGGCATGTTTTCTCAATGGAATAGGTCCCATGGCAAAGGCATCCTCCACAACCTCAGCAAAACTCATTGCTGGTCTTTCATTTCTTACACATAGCTCATGGGAGCATAGAACTAATATATGCATACAATGTGTGCAAACTGCCCCCATAAATAGAGTTCCAACTACACCTAGTTACCCACAAAAAAAACTATGAATGTCTATATTTATATTTGAGTTTGTTTTTGTTTGTTGATTTCTACAGAATAGGCTTTTACACGATTGATTTAAACTAAAAACTTTTTTTCTTAAACCAATAGAATATTACTTTATTTACAAATAAACTTAATCAATACCGTTGTACAATCCCGCGGGGTATTGAGAAAAATATTTATTTGCGCACTGTTGCGTAGGTAAGAGTATAAATAAATACATTATTTGCTAGTACATACCAAGAAATAATCCAGCGTTTTTAAAAGCATCTGGCATAGCAAGTATTCCTGTGCCAATGTTACCTTTTAATAAGTGGATTAACGTATCAAAATTAGACGTCGGATGTTCCAAATATCGCTCGGACGCGGGATTATATTCAGTATTTTTCTTTTTATCATCTTTATTTTGGCGTGATGGGCTTGTTACTAATTCTACGACTTGATTTTCTGTGTTATCAATTAGAATGCTAGGCCCTGTGAGCAAGGGTTGTTTTTCATCGGTCATTTTAATGGCTTAAATTTTAATTCGACGTACTCGAAATAAACATGGTAACCAAATACAAGTCATTAAACAACAACGATTTTTATCATACTAAAGTCTAAAATGGATCGACTAAATATTGACCAACTGACATCTACAGTCTTTGAGTTTGACACTCTGAAAAGTTACCAGTTAACAAAGCTCTAAAACCTGCTTTTTCCAAAATGAATTCTAAGTATTATAGAGCAAGATCCCAGGGCCACCAGACATCACGTATTTTCTAATGAACGAAATGTGGACGATTGAGTAGTGTTAGTATGTACTAAAACGTATGCCTACTAGCTTCATAGCTTGCTCAGACGGCCAATTTTCCGTAGCCAAATGGCAACAAACGGAACCCTTATAGATTCGTCATGTCTGTCTGTCCGTCTGTCCGTCCGTATGTAACAGCACTTTTTTTCCGAAACTATAAGAGCTATACTGTTGAAACTTGGTAGGTAGATCTCTTCTGTGAACCGCATTAAGATTTTGATGCAGAAATAAAAAAAAAATAATAAATATTGGAGGCTCCCCATACTTAGAAATGAAATTCAAAATTTTTTTTCATAAAAAAATCAATGAATTTGAATAATGGACATTGTACGTGAAGCTGTGGTTTTGCGTGTGACGTTTGCCTCGAGTCCAGGGATAAGTAAATACGTGATTTTCAAACCTTTGGAATAATATTTAGTTTAAAAGCGATTTTCAAAGTCGGTTACGAAGGATAAAGATTTAAGCATACATCGGAACAGGGAGAAGAAAGCGACTTTGTTTTGTACTAGATATGTCATGATTTCAGTTCCTGACATACAGTACAGACACATGAGACAATTAAATGGACGAAAATTATTTATAATAATTGTAAGCTGGCAACACACAACAGATTCAAGAATCAAAACTCCTCTTATGATCTTTTTATCTTAAATCATGTGATAATTTTCTGGTACTACACATGTTCACACACACACACAATCGAAAGCACTTTTGAGAGTTCTCGATATACGAATGAAGAAAAATGTAGTTAAATATTCAACGTTCCGTATTATACGGAATAATGCTGTAATTGAAAAGCTAGGAGTGCCGAGTGAGTGACTGTTAAAAGGATTGCCAACACAATAATATCATATAAATATCGTTTGAAGTTTATCAATGTATTGACATTTAAGTCGTAGTTCTGTAATCGGAAACATGAGACATCTGTCATCTGTCTATCCCGATTCCCGTATATTTTAGATCTGACGTATCAAACATTAATTTTCAATTTCCATAAAAACAATTTCTTTAATCAAAACAAAGATCGTAATGATAGTGTATAATTATGTGACAACAAACAGTTTTTACTATTTCATGTAAAATCTGATCCGCAAATAAGATAAGGTCTTATTTGTTATGATATAAATAAAAATAGTTATTCGTTCATTGTTCAAGGTTTGTACATATTTTGTTAACTTGACAGTAATCAATACTTCATGAAATGGGTAATGCGGGTAGTAATCAGCAAAAAGATTGGAATAAAGACCAACCCAATAAGCAAACAGAGACAGGGCCATCGTCACCGGTCAAGGAAGGCGAGGCATTCACGTTTGACAAAAAAACAGATGACGATAGAATAGGTAGAGAAGATGATGGTAATATTGAAGATGGTACTCCGTACTACACCAAGGCTGTTCCAGAACACGATAGTGAACAGACTGGCATTCGACCAAGATCAAACACTTTAACTGAAAGCAACAAGAGTATTGAAGATGTTAAGGTGTTACCAACTGTATTCAAATGGGAGGGTGGTGGCAAACAGGTTTAAAAAATGATCAAATATAAAATTTTTACACTTCCAATTCTCTTTCATAAGTACATGATTTTTTAGGTTTTTATTAGTGGCACTTTTACTGAATGGAAAACAATTCCTATGGTTAGGTCACACAGAGACTTTGTGACTATAATAGATCTACCTGAAGGTGAGCACCAGTATAAATACTTTGTAGATGGTGAATGGCGTCATGACCCATCAGTTGTAAGTATCTACATACATACTTAAAATTTTAACATTACAGTAACCCTTGAATTTTATCAAACAAAATTTTTTTTAGCTTATTGATATAGAAACTAATTAATTATTACAGAATATAGAGAATACGCTATAATAACTAAAGCTATTTGTTTACAGAAATTAGTTGACAATGGAATGGGATCTAAAAACAATTTAGTTACAGTTAAAATGTCTGACTTTGAAGTGTTCCAAGCTCTTGCAAAAGATAGTGAGGGTGTACATAGTAGTGCTCAGACTGAATATTCTCAGGTTTGGTTTATATTATAATAATGAATGTTGTTTAAAATATGTTATTTAGAAAAAAGTGTTAATTTAGTCTTACATAATCTTTAATTTAAATAACATTGCAGGAAATACCACAAACAAAGCCTTGGGAAAAAGTATCTGGACCTCCTATATTGCCCCCACATCTATTACAAGTTATTCTCAATAAGGACACACCATTATCAGTAAGATTTTTATGAAATACTAGATGACCTGTGCCCACTTCGTTGGGCTTAATGTTAATTATCCTTTTTTTAGTTTTGCAACTTAAATATAAAAGTTAGACATATGGTGTCATTGACTTTTTGTAGGCAGTTTCAAGCTTCACATCTTTTCTCTGGTACTCTAAAATATATCTTTCATAGTCAAGTTTGTAAGAAACACTTTAATTCGACCATTTTTTCTCCAATTCACTTTGCACAATGGACTACCAAGTAAAAGCCTTTCTGTTTTTCGGTTTTTTATATAGCCTATGACACTCAGCAATAATGTGGCCATCTATTGGTGAAATAATTTTTTTATTTTACAAACACACAAACTTAACTTCTTTATATTTTATTATTACTATTATATATTAGTATAGATAATAGTAATAATAAAACATAAGCTCTCTTAAGTCTGACACTTTTCTGTTTTCAGTGTGAACCAACTCTCTTACCTGAGCCAAATCATGTGATGTTAAATCATTTATATGCCTTATCTATTAAAGATGGAGTTATGGTGCTTTCAGCAACTCATAGATATAGGAAAAAATATGTTACAACACTGCTTTACAAACCAATATAATTCAAACGAAAGAACTAGTTGTTAAAATAATGTGTATTTTACAAATGGCTTTATCCATGTGATCCTAATTTGTTACTAATTTCAAATAGACCTACATAGTAAAATAATTTTGTTTGCAGTAATAAAACTTTAATTCTGTAATGACTTTAAATTATTGATTCCCATTGACTGCCAAAAATATTTAAGATTCTAATAATTAGGCATTTATTTTTTACACATTTATTTTTGAATAAATTGCATTTGGATTATAACAAAAAACAGTAAATAAAACTAATAAACAATTATTCATTTTGAATAGTTATAATTAATTGGATGTATTTAAATTATGCACAATATTTTCTTATCACTAATTTATTGCATAGAAACTTAGCTGTACCTTATATTATTACATTCATGTTTATTTTTATGGCTAGCTTGAAGTTTGACAAAGTTTAGCAGTTAAAAAAATATCATAGACTAATGTATATCTAGAATATAGATAGGTATCATTATAACAAACTAGCTGCGCCCCGCGTAGTTTTCGTTCCCGGGGCAATACCGGGATGTCAAGTTTCCTATGTGTTATTCCAGGGTATCAGTATACCTATATACATACCAAATTTCAACAATTTTTTTGCGTGAAAGAATAACAAACATATATCCATACATACATTTTCACAAACTTTCACGCGATTTTTCGTTCACGCTGTACCTATACTATCTATCCTAAGTTTAGATTTTTTGATACAAATGTTTTTTCCGGCTAACTCCCGTTGCCATTTCGGGAATTCCTTTCTAAGTGCACCTCTACGGTACCTAAGCTAAGTCCCTTCCAAATTTCAAGCAGCTAAGTTTAGCCGTTTAGGCTGTACGTTGATATGTGTCAGTCAGTCAGTTTCTCCTTTTATATATTTAGAAAATACATATTAGTAGGATAGGTTATGTAGGATTCATACAAGCTGAGTAACAATGACAGACTATAACTTAATATTAAGCATTGTGATTTGTCCATAGAGCCTGTTAGAAATTAGAATTAGTCAATTATTAACCGACTTCAAAAAGAGCAGGTTTTTCTATTCGACATATAATGTATAGATAATAGCATATAATGTATGATATGCTTTATATTTTATTTTAAATGCAATGTTACTTGTAAGATAAATTACAACAAACACCTTGGTTATAATGTTTAGGAAAGTTAAATATTTTGGATGTTTGTAAGAAAATTTTCTAAACTGAAATTTTCTCAATAAGATAATATTCAAAAACTTCAAATGATTTTGTACATTAACTCAAAGAGATTAGAGAAATATAGACTAGCATTCATGTGTGGGTACTAACCCACTGGTTATAACTTTGACTTAAATAAACACCTGTAATATATACCTAGTTCATCTTATAATGAAAAAATAAAAATACAAAATTCATTTTTAATCAATATATTAGTTTCTAAATAACTTACCATAGGCAATAGGTATCTTAACGTATGATATATTAGTTGAGGAAAATATTAAGTAAATATTTCTACCTAAACATAGGTCAATACTGGACTAGTGTAGGTAATAAATAATTCAGAAATATCTGTAAAATTCCATTTTATGTACAGTCATAAATGCAAATAAAACTATTTAAAATATATTTTAAATGTACGAGATGAGAGACAATACATTTTAATAAACACTCATTCATTCTATTTATCAAATAACTTTTTTTACCTCACCTACAGATGCTTATTGTTAAAAAATTGTTTAAGGTATAATTAATTTTCTTTAGTGTTAAGTGTATTTCATTGATAGTATCGCAATGATGATCAAAGTTCTTTGGCATGAGTTGTTAGGTCTTGACAATACTATATTTATAGAAGTTATTTAGACTTATGGAGAGATTTTTTAATTCGCGGAAATTCAACACAGTCGTATCAATATATGCTTTTTGGAAAAACATCTATCCTATGTATATCTACATAAAATGCTGAGCGTTCATTTGGGATTGATAACTTAATTCGTACTGTTAAGAATACTGTAGTCTGTATTCAACTAGTCATTCAATAGACATATCACATAGGTATCTATTAGCTCTACTCCGAACGCAATCGTCTTCGATATCGAAAAGTTTTGATACCGCTTACTGAGTTATGGAGTTTAAGAGGATCGACATCAGTTCATAGCCTTGTTGTCGAAACTCTATCAAAAATGTTTTTATTTTTATTCGAAGTCGCTTAAAAAATCGACGTCAATTGTGTTCGGAGTGGTGCTGCTGCATTTACACGATATTTGAGATTATTCGTTTTTCGATACAATTTGCACTCAACAAAATTTCGAAACTGGACTAAAATCCTTATCGGAGTAAATTGTTTTTTCTAACATTATTTTCTTGGATTAATTTTAGTCTTTTAGTATATAATATGTGCCATCTAAACATAAAAAACTTACATCCAAGTTCTATTCAACAACAACATCTAATAAAGGTTTTAAATCTCGAGGGTCGTTATTAGGTTTTTGTATATTTGTATTATTTACAGGATTTCTAAAATACATAGCTACTGAAATTACTACCAAACAAATTGAAACTACTGTGTACCATGTTATAGTAATCTTAAATAAAATATAGCAGACCACTGCTGTTATTATTAACTCTAATGCACTTGCATATGTTTTCAGAATAGAATTTAAGTTTTTCAAAAAAAAGCTTGTAACTATCCCTACTATAGCACTGTTAACTGTTATTAATATAACATAAGTGTCAGCGAGAGAGTATAAATCTTCAAAAATTTTACCTACTTCACCTTTACACATTAAAATAAAAAAGTTACAAATTAATGAGTCTAAGTACATAAAAACATTTTGCAAAAATATGTCCACATTGGAACCCTTTGTTTTAAGTAAATATTCATTATAAGTTCCAGCTAGGCATGAACAAAAATTTTGAAAGTTAATAGATAAAAAGTAAATGTTGAATATTTGAGACCATATATCAGTGTCACCTTTGGACTTCACAGTTGCTGCATCAAAGTTCTTTATCATACATCCTATTGTGAGAATGGCAAGAGATATCCATTGAATAAATGCTAATTTTTTCTTAAACAGACACTGAAAAAACACATATTATTATTAGATTTAATTTTATTTTAAACAGACTTTATGTGATAAAAATATCACATTTCAATATAAATTATTTATATATTTACGAAAATCATACCTGAAAAATAATAGCAGTCAGTACCACCCGAAACTGCAAAAGTATGTAGTAAGATGTAGGATCATAGTGTGACAAATTCACAAATGCTAAATTATTATAAAAACAGTATAATAATGATGGTATAAAATACAATAATAAAAGTTTATAGTCTTTTGATATTGCCTTGAAAATATGAGGCTTGTTCCTGAAACAGTAATAAATTTTAATAGTGTCAATCTTATTAAATCTTCTGCATAGAATAAACAGTTCAATGTACTCACTCGCGCTTCAGAGTATATAATACAGCAGATATGACTAATTTTAATAGCTCAGATAAAAACACAACAAGTGTTGTATTATAATCATAAACACCATTTTCAGATTTAGATGCTGTAATAAATACACCTGAAAAACATTTGTTAAATTGAAATAAAAAAACAAAACAAACTCTTAAATAATCGAAAAGCATTAAAATCTTGTTTTATCTAAGAGATTTGGTGGTTGTTGTAGTTTACATATAGATGATCGCAATTTTATACCGCCCAAATCTGTGGGTCAGAATTTCTGTAAAATTAAAAAACTTACCTTGCAAAACAAAAAGAATTATGTACAACGAGAATACTATGAATGCTTCCTTGTTAGGGAATAATTTTTTCATCTTTACTTAGTTTAGTATAGTTTAATTTATAAGACGTACGTAAGCGCCACTGTTTTATATTGACATAAAATTATTTTTATATCATTTAAAAAAATATACATTAATGACCATTTTTAAAAAATGAACCACGATCTAATTTTTTAATCTTACACTAACACATTTATCTATTGTTTAATAACAAGTTCGAATATTCCGCTAATAATTTTTGTGGGTAATATATTTATGAATTTTAATAACAACAACCAGAGTCCAGAACTAGATGTTGAAGGATTGAAAATTGAAATTTGAAAATAATCCAATGTCAAATATGACATCATTCACAAGTTAATTGGATAAAAACCACAGATATAAAATACCTATATAGTTATAAATGTGACATTGTCATTATAAAAGTAAAAAAATCATTATTCGTTTTTTTACTTATTTGGGTGGGTAGAGGGCTCGCGTCGCGAGGACGCGAGCTAATTTTGATAAGTTCTGCGTGTTATTCAAAGTTCAAACACAACTATTTTTATGTGTATCACTATTGTTATTATATTGCTAGTATGATACCCCCTACCCACCCAATTATACCCACGCCTTTTATAATGACAATATATTAAACTATTTTTGGTTATAATCATTATTAATAAACATTTTATAAAAAAAAATAATTTACCAGGACATTCAAGGATTTCTAAATTAAAATATTGTTACATTTTTCGTACTTTTAGATATTTTAATTTATAGTTAATCTGTAATTTCGTTCTGTCAAGTTGAAACGTCATTTGAATTTAAGGATATTAGAATTTAAAACTAAAAGAAAAACTAAAAGATAAGAAGTTATATAGGATACCGAAGTTATAATAATAACAAAATACTAAAGAAACGTTTTAAAATTAAACTGAATCTTTAGTACAATTGAAATATTTGCTGTGTTGGGTAAAAAGTTCGAAAATAAAGAAATTGTTTAAATAAGCAAGTGTAGAGTAAAGAAATTTTGTGCAGTCCTTCACATATTGTTCAGTGTTCTAAGTGTAAAACGAGTAACTGACTAATCAAAATGAGCACAGATGAAGATGATACAACTTGGTGAGTGTTTTATGTATAACAGTCCATGATAAGATATACAAGTTTATCATTCACATATTATTTGTTTACATTTTGCGTTTCAGGCTTATTGAACTGGAATCTGCCCTTTTAGATGGTTGCACAGCAAGAGAAATTAACCTTATAACAAAGGGCAAAAAGATTCCTGACAGTCTTCGAGCAGATGTTTGGCTTGTATGCCTCAGTTGCCAGGAAAGTGCTAATCAGTTGCTAATGTTCGACGAAATTTTTGATTTATCAAATCAAAATGAGCTGAGAATTGATGTAAAGAAATTTGTTGAGAAACTTGACAATGATGATGATGAAAAGCTTTCGGTTATTTCTGATATTGAATCAATACTAACATTTTATTGTAAATCAAAATCAATTGCTTATGCTTGTAATAATGGCTGGGTAGAAATACTATATCCACTTCTCAGCTTAAGGCTTCCACGAGCTGATACTTACAATTTATTTGAAAGGATAATTAAAATGTATATTCCTAGTGGATGTGTGCCGAACGGTGTCCCCTTTCATATATTAAGATTGATTATTCAATACCATGATCCTGAGCTCTGTTCATTTCTAGATACAAAACGAATTACACCAGAGCAATATTGTATGCCATGGCTTCGGTCTCTGTTTGCTGGTACTTGTAACTTAGAAGTAGTACTGTTTATGTGGGATTTGTACTTTCAAAGATCTGATCCATTTTTCATTTTCTTTTTGTGTCTTATTATGATAATCAATGCAAGAGAGCAATTGTTACAAATGAAAGATGAGAACAAAACATCTATAATAGAGACTTTAAGAAAAATGCCACGAGATTTAGACGCAAATGATGTCTCGGACTTTTGTTCTCTGGCTCATTACTATTCCTTGAAAACACCAATATCTTTTCGAGAAGATGTTCTTGAAGTGCTATTCTCAGAAAGTGGCTTGGAGATCAATTCAAAACTATATTCTCAGGCACTTTGTCTTCCTCTAGCTGTTCATGAGTTGATTGAGAGTGCTACTGTAGATGCAGTTGATACAGATACAGTTAAATTCTTTTTGGTTGATTGCAGGCCAGCAGAACAGTACAATGCTGGTCACCTTTCTACAGCTTTTCACTTAGATTGTAACCTTATGTTACAAGAACCCAATGCATTTAATACAGCAGTTCAAGGTTTACTAAATGCCCAGCGTCAAGCCTTAGCTGCTGGTTCGCTGGCTGCTGGTGAACATTTGTGTTTTGTTGGTTCTGGCAGAACGGAAGAGGATAGCTATGCACACATGGTTGTAGCTTCTTTTTTGAAGAGATACATTAAGCATGTTTCTATGCTGGATGGGGGATTTGTAGCAATACATGATTATTTTGGACCCCATATGACTGATTGTTTGGAAGACCATAACTCATCTACATGTTTAGTCTGTGCACCCAATAATAATGATATAGGAAAGCAAGTGAGAGAAACCAAACAGAGAGATAATATTCCGGCCATACAATTATTTAGTAAATTATCAACAGCAATGAAGGCCAAAAGCCAACAGGTAAAAGGAAAGTTAATTGAATACATTGTCAATCCCAATGCAAGTGCTAATATTAATGAGTGGCATGTATCCGCAACTGATAGAAAAGATAACAGGTACAGAAATGTGCCTCCTGTCTTTAGCATAAATGATGAGGATGAGGAGGATTTATCAGACATAAAACGTGAGGTATCAGGTGAGATCGTGGATGAAATTATAGATATACAAAGTTTCATTAAGAGCAACAATGTTATTGACAGCTTTCAATGCCAAGAAGTACTATACAATGGTCATATGTATGATTCATATCTAGTGATAACAGAAAATCATTTGATTATTTTACGAGAAATTCCTAACAAAAAAGGTCTTGCAAAAATATTATCAAGAAGATTATTATCAACGATAGTAAAAATTACAGCAAAAAAGCGACATCCGGAATTAATCACTTTTAAATATGGTGTTCCTGATGGTGACAATTTACTTATTAAGGATATAGACCGGTTTCTAATCCCAAATGCATCTTTAGCCACTAAAGTTGTATCAAATCAGATAGTGAACCAATTGGATAACAAGGTTCAATAAAAAGATCATAATACATATATTCAATGAATGCACACTAAAAGTAGGCTTTACATTATATAGAAAACTTGGTCTATATTAGAGAGTGTAGAGTTTCGATTATATTTTCGTCAATTAACGAAAGTGACAAATTTTCTGTCCATATAATAATTTTAAAATAGTAGCTATTTTATAATTTTGTATATTAATAATCTTAATTAAACATTGTAATATTTAAATAATTATTTTTATCTATAAACCATGATTGTTTTTGGTTGACACAATTTGCACAGTAAATAAAAAAAATTGATAGAAGTATAAAATTTTAAAATAGGTTATCAACATACAATTTATATTATGTTGTAGTTAAATTATCATAGGACATGCATTCCACAAACTTTGGAAGAATAGTATTGTATTTATGTAGATACTAGATTGGTCTTGTGTTAATAAGATGAAGATGTCTGAGGCTTACAATTAATATACTTTTTCTACTTTTGCCTAGCTTATTTTGTAAATGTAATATGAGTATATATTGGCACATTTAATTATTTATTTCCAAATGTTTTTCACTAGAAATATTCACTGCTCACCACAGTAAATAGCAGTTTACTTGCCTATATAGGATTATAATTCATTAAAGATCTTTGTTGACGGTTTCAAAATGCTATAGTTTTTAAATGCATTTGTTTATGAATTAAAAAAAAATAAGTTTTGTTTAGATCTTTGTTATTTGTTACTTGTTATTTTTTTTCAAAAGTAAATTTATACATAATTATTTGTTAACAATATTTATAAAATAGTTATAATACATTTTTTATTTAACATATTAAAGTACCTGCACCTAAATAAGAGGACTATAGATAATATCAGGTAGGCAGTAGTACCATTATAGTACTAGACATATTGTGTCTTTAAATCAGGAAGAAAGTATATGAAAATAGGACGCATCTGTTCAAACTGCTGGAATAAGTCTTACATCATACTATTTTCAACACGACTTTCATAACTCTTATTTCAAACTATAATTTAATAATATATCATATTTTGTAGTGTAGTGTACACCTGCTATTTATTAATACCTACTTGGTTATACTTTATTATAAATTACGTGAACTTGATACGTATAAATCCGGATAGACATTACCAAAAAATTGAACTACTTTGAAGTCTAGTTACTTGTTATTATTTGTTATTTTGTTCTAATTTTATTTATTTAAACACCAAGTAAGGTTTTTTTTTATTATTTTCTATTATGAGAATGTGAAAAAGTTCTTACCATGTTCTCGGTCTATATTCTATAATATAAATGATTTTTTTCTAAATAAGCATGTAGCTAAATAATTCGCAATAACATGATGCCATGATCAACAAAAGTATTTCTCATTGTATTAGCTGTTTTATATATAGACGTAATGCATTTTAAATTGTGTGATATAACTTAAGAATATATTCAGAGTACCTATCCGTCGTTTAAATAAAGTTTTAAAATTAACCGATATGGTTTTATTTAAAAAATAAAGTACCATTAACTTAATGTATTGTCATACGTGAGAAATGCACGTTATTTTTATACTTAGTTTTAATTTTAAAAGCATCCGCATACTCCATCCATAGTTAACTGCACTTAATTGTTATAGATTTAAGAACTTTTCGTCTGGTTCGACCTGCTGTCCACACTCCTGTGAAGCACTCAAATCAATATACTAAAATAGACATACAGTGTTTACCTGATAGAATATATACTTACCTACATCATCTTACTAAATAAAAAAACCACATTTCTATAAATATCCTTTTATTTAAATAATTAATGCTAAATCTTTATATTAAAACAATGGAGAGAGGTAAAAATACTAAGTAGCTAAGTAGATTATATGTAAATAGTAAAGTTATTATATAATTGTTATTTATCTTTTCTAATAATTATGTTGATCAGATTAGCCATGTGATAGAAGTCGATTTCATAAATTTTACCTTAATAAAATCTGATAATGTCTGTTTTAATTATTTTATTACGACGGATGACGATTAGGTAATTATACAAAAACATAGTAAAAGCTTAGACCGGAAAGTACAAGAGTAAAAGTTACTGAATATTTACATACCTACGAATACGCTATAATAACTTGCAGTCTAAATATGATATGGATAGATTTATTCATAATCTCTGTTGCATTTAAGTATAGTTAATGAGTAAAAGGAGCCTAGGTACCTACTTACAATGTTATAAAACTCAAAAAAATAATATCAAATAAGAAAGATGTAAGACGATTCAACTTATAAAATATACTATATCTAGACTTAAATTATTTGTTCCCAAGTAAAAAAGGAGCCTTCTTAATCTTAATTTGATCACTTATGGTTTGGGAAGAACCACAGACAAAATGTTCCTAAACAGTAATCAGTATCAGTAGAGAGATATACAAATTTGATCACATTTGCGGGATTTGTCATAAAAATATATAGATGAAATATTGCTACGATAAACAGCAACTTTGAAAGCATACTACCAATTGCAATAATATTTTTTTCCGGAATTCGATTCTCTTTTTATAATAATCCATTATTCTAATTACTACATTATAGGAATTTTCATTATTTTTATTGATGAATTAAAAATTCTTCATATATTTTTGTCAACTTATTTTTTTTCGTGTGATAATTATATTAAATAATAATATTTGGGAGGTAACAACTCGACTTATTGACTGAAACAGCATATATTTATTATGTTAATTATTTAATAAATATGATATGTTTTTTTAACATAATTAATCATCTTTATTCAATGAAATAGCTAATGATATGTTTGGCGATTTTCATTAAGTCTAGGCACAATAAGGCAACCTTCACAAAAAGCCTTATTTTTACTTAACAGGAATCTACTCTTAAACCATTTACTATCTAGATGTTTGCTTTGTAAGCCGAAGGCAATATTAACTTGTAACCACGATTGTTTGTGGGTGACTACTACATTTTTTTGATATGATTGTAACCTTATCGACATACTGTACATTATAATAGTAAAGGAACACAATATTTTCTCGTAACTAAGTTGCTATGGACATTGACTATGGAATTTAGTGGTTAAATAACTCTAATAAAATATAACTAACCATACAATAAATAAACAACATTCATTTTCCAAACCAATGTCCATAGCATGTTTATGTATTCAATAATATCTATATCGATGTTTTGGTAAGCTCACAGCTGTGAGACAGAACACGTTTAAGTCAAGTTCACCGCCTAATTAATGAGTTGGTAAACCAGAGCAATGTTTTAACATTAAACTTGAATAATTTTATCACAGCCAGATCACAAAAAACTACAACGGTACATGTAGTCATATAAAAAAAGGTAATAGGGGTAGTAATATGCTAGATGTAAAGGAAGAAGAAATTGAACTGCTAGCGATCGACGTGCTCTGCCCTGCGGTGAGGTTTAACGGTGGTTCTTCTTGCGCTGTTGACCGGATTACTTCCACTGAAATAATATGATGAAATGCTGCATCATAATCCTTATAATGTACCAAACTGATCACATACCACCATTGCACCATATGTAAATATTATCAAAATTTTTAAGCTAGATAAATGTTTTTTATTTGGTTGGAAACAAAGAAGAAATAACGAAAGGGTTACATGTCTTGCTATGAAATAAATGAAACTCGCACAGGATAATCTAAAATATTATTTATTCTTAATTAATCAAATTTGGTATCATGAGATCAAGTGATGGTTATGTGACCATAAAGTTCATGTCTTTAAAGTTTAATCCATGTACCTAATAAAGTACCTACCAATAACAGTTTCATTTCTAATATCAGCAAACTTGTCTTCTATGTTCCTAAATTCTGGTATAGTGCTGACGCAAGTGACCTCTAGCCTGCCAGTTGCCACCAATTGAAGCTCAGAGACAGTTATATATAAATCCTTGCCTCGATTTGGTCGTCTGCTCTTATGTCTACTTAAACTATGTATAACATTTTCGTCTTCGTTTTTCGTTAGCGGTTCTGTCTGGAAATATAAAAGATCGTATAGGTATAAGTAGCGGCACGAATCTTTAGCGCTGAATGAAACCTGCGCAGAAGTCAAAAATAATGTATCGGGCGCGGCGGGACGTCGCGGCGCGCGGGGCGCGTGATCGTCGGGTGCGCGAGCGTTCATTGGTTCCTCAGTCGTGTTGTCTTTCTCGCACCAATACGTCAATTACCAGCGCGATTCTACCGATGCGCAGCTATTCTCGTCCAGCGCTAAACATCCGTGCCGCGACCTATACGTTCAGGCATTTTTGGTAATGTTAAGTCAGGGGTCGGAGGGGGGGTGGAGAGCCATAATTGAATTTAGAGTTTTTATTATATATACCGTGAAAAACCACTAAACCTTAGACTTGAAAACATACGAAGCTAGCCTTAGAATGCTTTTTCGGGCGAATAAGTAGTATAGTAGGTATACCTATATGATGCAATTTTTTATTTATGATATTTTTTCATATGCTCCCTATCTCTCTATTATGTAAACATTTTCAGGACAAATTATAAAATTTTTAGCTGTGCCTCGCGGTGTTACCCGCGTAGTTCTCGTTACCGGGAAAATAACAACGTGACACGTAATTTATACTTTGTATATTAATAGTTTTGACTTTATTTCAAAATGAATAAACAAAACCTCAGAGTTTCATAATCATATTCTAATTTCTTTCATCTGATTTGTATACCTATAAATATAACACAGCACCTTCGTAATGATTCAATTATAATTTACGTGTATTTGCATAGCTAATTATTGTTGGCGAAGAATATTGATTGTTAAGAATATTGAAGAATAGGTATAGCTTGTAAAATATTCTACCATTGATCCATGCGACTTACTAATACATACATAATACTTATACATTTTAAAAGATGGTATCTACTATTTATACTGTTTTTACTATTTATATATATATGCATATTACTTTTTCAATACCAAATAATAAAATAAAAATATCTAAAATCTTATGTCAGTCCCATTAATGGATTGGATTGACTGTAGTCAATTAGAAAGCCCATACATAATAGGTATTATTTAGTAGTGGTATATGAACTATAAATGTCTAGTGGAGACGTTTCCTGCAACGATTGTAAGATATATTGCCTTGTCACGAGAACAGTAACGCATACTAAACGGAGTACGGAGTTCGCTGGTTAACTTGTTAATTTGCATACAAGTAATTTTCTTGTCCTTAATGCGAAAAGTTACTAAATATGTTTAATAGCTCTCGTAAAATTATCGTTAATAGAAAGCTATTTCAGGAAGCCATAAAGGGTACGAGGTAATTTATAGCAAGAACGACGACTTTAATAGTGATTTTTCATTTTAACCGCCAGAAATTTATCTGAATAATTGAGTTTTAACATAGCTTTTTGCATAGAAATGATATGGTGCAAATTTATTCCAAGGCTCAGGTCTACAATAGGTTCTTCTAGAAGGTAGGAGATTCACAACCTAAGGAGGGGACTTGCCAGCTATTATAATATTATTTGAAGTAAGTACGCAAGTAGAAGTTTAGAAGAAACGACTTAAGCGCTATATAAATCTCAGCACATTAGACTCTCCGAGTCGACTTGGGATATAGTTAAGTTTGATTTGCGTGTAAGTATTTGGTAATAGTAAACGATTTATTTGTTTAAAAATATATCTACCTCTTTGGGTGCACAACCAGGTGCTCTAGTAGCGACGTGCGATATATGGGTGAGGGTGAGAATAGGTGGAGTGCTCAGTTCTGGATCAGGTTCGAAAGTCTTCAGAAGACCTCGTCTCGCACTTCTCTCACTCATTGATACTCGGTACTTGTGAGAATTTGCTAGAAGTCCGTCCATCTGTAACGCAAGTGTTATTTAGAAATCGCCTTCTTAATGACTTTTTTACCGACTTATTAAACGATTAGGAAGATATATTTTCTGTGAAGCCACTATTGTAAGTGGTTTTAAATATAGGCCAATAAAAAACAAGCAACTTTATGAAATTAAAATGTCGAAAATAAAAATAACATAAGTATCTATTATAACACGTGACATTTAAGTACAACTAGTTTTTCGAGGCTGAGAGTAGCAGCCAATAAATAACATCTTGTTCATATTCAATGACTTGGATGAATTAATTTAGTCACTGGATGTAATGTAAGTGATAGGTTGCAATAGGCGATATTCTCTACATTTTATTCCTTGTTTCAGACAGAAAATTGCCTTGAAAGTACATATAGTATAGTAAGTTCAAACGATTATAATGCTCAATACTTTTTAAAAATAGAATATTGTCTCCTTTTTTGTGCCATATTTGGCTTGTCATTCATTAAAAGAAGTGATGATGAAAATGATATATTGCGTGTTATTGATCGTGTTTGGGGACGACACCTTTGCGTCAATTAGGCAACATTCAAGCTCGGTGATGCGACTCAGGAGCTCAATCATGAATTTGTGATCAATGGAACTCTGCCTATAACTATGCAAATCAACGCAATATTTGACAATATCAAAACTTAATATCAAACAAACGATTAATTGCTTTTCCCTTAATAAAATGTTTTAAAACGTGCATTTTAGAGGAAAATAATATAAATACTTCTAAAGTTCAATTTCAAAACAAAACTACTGTCATTGATTAATAAAAGTAAAATCCTGAAATTGGTCTTACTATTAAGCTAGATATTTATTTATATAATAGATATGCATTTGCAATCATTTCATATTATGGCCTAACTGTAATCAGGTTTTATACTATCTAGTGTATATGTCACCGGAAGATAATAAGATCCGCGAGTTCATAAATTTCCTAGGACGTTTGTAAGCTATCGTAAGTTTAGTATTCTAAACGAGAGACACATTGTATTATTTTACGCACACCCCACAGTTTTAAACATTATAATTTTTCGAAGTTTCAGTTATCACGTAAAAAATATCCGTCTCTAATATTCCGCTATACAGGCTTTATTTTAATTTAACGAGGACAGTTCGTTTCATATTCAAATCTGTATTATATTCTATGAATAAAGCGTAGGTTAACACTGCCGCCGCTGAGTTCGGACTGGCATTTTGATAATTATTTATTAAATAGGAAGATTGTATCTGTGTATTTGAATGTGAATGGAATATGAGATTACCTTTTTGCCATTAATAAACCATGTGATGTGCGGCGCCGGCAACGCAGGCGCGCTCGTGCAGTTCGCTCTTAGGGTCTCGCCGAAGCTCAAGTAGCGAGTAGGGAAGTCGATGCGGGGGTGATGCTTCTGAGGATCTGTGACGGTATCACTACTTAATATTAAAACCTTCTATGTTGTGTTATTAAGTATTGCCAACATATATAAATCTACCATTAATCTGAAAATTAGATAACAATATAAGAATCTTGTAATCAACGCTATTCTCACGTATACACTATACAACTCTCAATTTGAAATAACACAATATATATTTTCTTGTATAATGTACAAACATTGGCTGTTAGTTTGAAAGCTTTGGGCCGACTGAATGTTTTCCAGGCCATTAGATAATTTCCTGAAACTGAATGATTTCCCGTTTGCTTCCGCACCCTGTTGTCTCAATTATGTGCCGCGTTTCAAAGTGTTTGGACTAACAATTTACATTTTAATTATGATATAATTTCGTTGTGGTATATATACAATTAATATGCATATTTGTTCACTAATAAACAGATAACTTTATTTCATAAATATTCAATTAAGTTGAAAAATCAGATTTTGTATCACGTGTGTTATAAAAGACGCATTGTATTTCAGCAAAAACAAAAGTAATATTTATTAAAAATTACTTGGCTTATGGTAAAATGTTGGATTCATTACAATCTGTCATTCTTATGTTCATTCATTCTGGCCGACCTCTAATATTCCCTAAGGAACTGTAATTTGTCTTGCAGGAAATATCTGAACGCTGCTACAAAAATACTGGTAGGCGGTCCATAGACTACGTGACAATTAGGCTGATTAAGATCTTATAAGTTAAGTTATAGATAATGACTATTGTAAATAGTGAATTGTCTTATTGCTTTCGTTAACGTTAACGTTATAATGTTCACTCAGAGGAATGCTTGTGTAAACTTTAATTATTAAAAAATCTCTTAAAACACTATGCTATACTGCTATAAGCTTGTAGTATAGACGTAAAGTATTACATTTTTAAATGTTTTTTACATTTCCCTTTAAAATTGATAAAGTTTTACACCAAAATCGGTCTGATAACGAATTCCTGGCAATAAAATGCGGATCACAGTATTTGTTACACACTCGACCCACACTTGATAAATTACCCGATCAAAGAAATAAACCATTGCAACCTTTTCGAAAAAGGGAAAAGTAGTATTGGTAAAAATTCTAACACTTATGAATGTGTAAGTATCGCAAAAAAAGCAGTATTGCATGTCTGGCAAATATCAATCGCAATAAGGTAATTAGATCGATTAATATAAGGTTTAGAGATATAGTTTTTTATACAACTAGAGCATCACCGGGGCCCGCCGCTTGTACCGCTAGTATCATGAATGTATAATTAATATTACTAATGATGTATATTACTTTATTATATTTCTAAATATAGTGACGAACAAATGGTTTAAGTATACTTTTTATAAGGTAAACTTAGTTTTAATTTAAAAGTTATTTACAGAAGAATTTGATTTTTAATATCTGACCTAACCGAAACTTTTCAGGATACAAACTTTAGACCCTACAGTAAAATTTAAAATTTTCCGAAAGAATTATTGCAAACGGTTGCAATTAAAACGCTTCGTGTTAGTTTTTCATTTTTGGAAAAAAACAGTTGGAGCACAATTCAGTCTTAATTCATTCTGATGCAGACCACATTTCTGTAGCATCCATAGCGGTTATTTTCGTGATTAAGGCAAAAAAACAACACATTCAATTTGGATGTTTTTTTTAAATGTTACATTTACGAACTATGTCACTATATGTTGATATTGTGTAATAAAACATATATAGTATAATTTAATTCCATCTTATTGAAGTTCTTTTAATGGTTTGTTAATAAATACAATTTCAATTTCAAAATGGCGTAATAAAATTTTCAGGGCGGCAAACCTAGCATACTAAACATTTAGTCAGCTTGCAGACACCAAACCCTAATCAGTGATGACTGTTACATAATATATCTATGTATCTAACTTGATTAATTAATAATAAATGACTGCGAAACATCCAGCCGGAATTCATAATCCTGTTAGGTGATAAATATGACCAAATATTAATTAAAGACAAATCCAACTATGTACTTGTAGAATACAATGCAATCCGATGTTTTTTACACGGAAACAAAATATAAAGAAATATAAATACAAACAAGGAACGGTGAAATAAGTGCTGGTTTATTGAAAATAGGTCAAAATGGGATCGTTGTTTATACAGATCTCGATGTTTCATTAAAAATTATAAGCGAGGTTAAAAAGAGTTACATACGAAATACTGTAAGTTGCTTTTCAGTAGACGCTTTCGTGTAGATAGGCGTGTCAAGAGATACTTCACATGAGTAGCTGCCGCTCGCTGCGAAGTCAAGGTTTTGCAGGATTATGGAGTTCTCTGTCGCGAGAGCAATCTGAAAAATATTGATAATTACATTCTTCACGATTCACACGATCCTATTTATTTTCAACAACGTTTGATTTTTTGTGATCACATTCTTGCACGGACAATTAAAAAAAAGAAACAGAATTTAGACTATAATATTAGAGTTGTCATTGCGTTTCATCTGATAAGAACTGGAGTTTTTTTCTCTTCCTTTGTTTCCTTTTGTCAAAGATCTTTTTATCTTAAAAAAAATTAAGGCCCGCAACCCATGCTTGCGGTTTTCTACGAACGGACGTAGTTTCTACTGTCTCAACATCAGACGAACCACCTTTGCAGTCGCTCGCCATAATATTAAGAAAACTAGAAATATTATAGCGTTCTAGTTATGTTTAACTAGTCAAGAATGTTTATACCGATTTTTTTTCTAAAATCTTATATCTAGACACGCGGTAACGTGTCAAGCCAAGTTCAAGAAACAGAACTGGCGAGCCGCACCGTGTGTAATATTACACGAACCATTTGGAGCCACTTTTGACTCATAAATCAAAAACTATTTCACATAAGCGTATCAAATTTGGCTCATATATTGAGATTTGCGAGATACATTTCATAAGCTTATCTCAAACGGTTATTTAGATATTAAAGTCCAAAAATCCTCATTTTTATCATTGACTGACTGACTGACCTATAGATCAAAACTCTAACCCAGTTCCAGATCACCTAGAGAGTTAAAATTATCGAGTATCGGGATAGGTAATTAGATGAATACTAAGGAATAAATAAAAAACTGGCAATTTTTAAATAATTAGATTCTATTATGAGCGCTTAACATAAATATCTAATTAGTTCTTGTACCTAACTGTGGATGTAAGAATCAGTAAGTAATCAAAACTCATGAGACCCACAGTACACGGCGTATTTTAAATACGCCGATGACGCGCAGATGACGCGCGTATACGCGCTTCAAATGCTATTCGAACGCAACCCAGTTACACATAATACACATAGGCCTCACAAACGTAAATTTAAATGGGCCTCACAAATGTCAATTTAAATAGGCCTTACAAACGCAAATTAAAATAGGCCTCACAAACGTAAATTTAAATAGGCCTCACAAACGTAAATATAAATAGGCCTCACAAACGTCAATTTGAATATGCCTCACAAAAGCAAATTAAAATAGGCCTCACAAACGTAAATTTAAATAGGCCTTACAAACGTTAATTTAAATAGGCCTTA